>CM060843.1:56081868-56391868 GCA_030762175.1 Metallyticus violacea | reverse complement strand
TATCAATATTTACTCTTGAGTATATGAATATAATTATTGAATTACGAGAAAATAAAATATAATAAATATGTACCACGTGTATTTAATGATGTGAAAAAAATCAGAACCCTTTGAAGACAATGTTTGTTCCGGAGGGAACTTTCAAACAGGTAAACCAAAAAGGCGAATCAGGAAGAATACCATCGTAGCTTACCTTGAAATAGCACGCATATTTCGGCATCGAGCTGCGTAGATTAGAGTTCGCCTGCCTCAGATTTTTCAGGACTATCAAGGAAGGCCAAGAAAGTATTCATGCCTTTCATAAAATCTTATTTGATTGAAAATCATTCTCAGCACTTATTGATCTAAAAAACATTATAGTAACAGTTTTGAAAACTAAGGATTGGGTCTCAGCCCGATATGTCATTTTGTAAGTGAAATTCAGTAGCACTCCTCTTGTTCAGGAATTAAAATTAACAAGTAATGTTGTGCCATTATATACAGTTAGTATCAATGTTTTACAAGTTTACATGTTTATTTAATGTACTATTACTCTATGATTATTACTATTGTATAAGGATATACTAAAAATAAAAAGGCGAATTTAGAATTTCAAACTCTGACTTGAATCTTAGGGCTCCAGGACAGCGAGAGATCCTTAAAGACGGTCCGAAGTCAATAAAACTTTTAGAGTCGCTGCGATAGATATGTAAACATGAAAATAACTAATAAGACATAAAATATTTAACATTTACATTATTTCCAATTTAAAATGGATTTATGTTTCAAACGCTGTCATTATTACGTAATTTATCAATGATATAATACTGACCATTTTGGAAAGCGAAGTCCACTAATATCTGGACATTTTAGGACACCATATGTAACACAGCAGTGCAAATACTATTTCCAGAAAGGGGTACAATTTGTCCATAAGTTCAGAGACAGGTGCAGTCATGACTTAAGGGACATAAAGAATTTTCAATGTCTTTGGGAAGTACAACCAGGGATGCGTGCGTTCACTTGAAAACTAGAAGAGACCTCGCTCGAACAGCGGTAAAGCATCACTTGGCAGCATGCAGTCCTTTAAAATGTAATACCATCTAAAAGACAGCATACTTCCTTTTTGTACATTTTTATATTAATTTAAGTTTTTTTAAATATGTTAATGCCAAAATTGTAGCATATTTTTTTCAAAACGAAAAGAAATTCCAGAGAAAACAAGGACAAGCAAGATTAACGTTATTATTACGATCATTTGTGCCTTAAGGCTGCGAAACTCGGTGAAGCTTAGAAATAAGTATGAGCATGTTCTGCAACATGTAGGCTATGTTTATTTTCCGAATTCACGCACGCTCACTGAAAATTACGCGTATTCAGGACTTTTTTTTTGAACTAGCGGAATTCTCAGGTTACTCAACTTGCCCAAGTAAAAGGCCATGCGACCTCTAACCTTTTACTGCCCCCTCAGTTGTTTAACTCCATGAAGCAGAAGAGGTATATAGTTGAAATATTCAGTCAAGAGCAAAAATGGTCGATGGCATCGTTTGCACAACAACACACAAAGGATGCCAACAATGAGATCAGCAATTTGTTACCCTGTTTCTTTTTTTTTTTTTTTATTTGCAGTCAGTGATGGAATTTAATACGTGAATATTTTAGGCACTAGAGTGAGGAATATGAACCAAGATCGGGTTTTCCTTACCTAAAGACTGCTTCCATAGCTAACTTAATTTAGTTAAATAAAGAAGCAGGCATTTTGTTAACGGTCTACAAAAAAAAAGTGTCTGTTCTTTAAAAACAACTTTGACTGGAAATAAAGAGTGTTTTAGTGTGTTATATCAGTTTATGTTTCTTTTTAAAAGTACTGAACAATCTGATCATTGTAGAGTAACATTTCTCTAATGAAGGTTTCTCTCCACCTATGCATTTTTATATAAGTAGCTTTTATTTGGCATACTTACTAGTTTTATGTGTTTGTATAGTCTTTCCTATTGTCTTACTAAATTTGCTTCACTCTTATTTATTTAAACCTAAAAATTTCTGTATTAATATCGATCACTTAGAAATAATTATTTTGGTTTTTCTCCCAAATTTAATGCGATTTTATAATTATTGTTTCATTCTACTGTTTTTTGTACTTAGGTGTTTTATTAATTAGTTAGAAAGATATACCTATCTGTACTGTGATATTTGTATTCACTGACGTTAGGCTATTGCTTTTTGGCTACTCTTAAGGGGAGGAGAAGTGCTTCTTAAATATCTACAAATAAAGACTTCTCGAAATATAGAATATTTTAGTGTGTTTTATCAGTGTGTGTTTCTTTTTAAAAATGTTGACTTGTAGAGTAACATTTCTTTTATGAAGGTTATTTTTATTTTTCTCCACTTGATGCACGAGTATTTATGAGTATATCAAAATATATTTAACAACTAACTTTAAGAGAAATAGAGTACTGTCTGAAAAAGAGTAGGTGCACCGAGCAAGCCAATTCTGAGAGAGCGTACTGGAATGTCTTACAAATAGCAACGTATCATTTTGTCGTAATTTTATTTCTTACTGGATAGTGAGAGTTTGGAAACTAATCAGAAAATGCTACATAATAGTTATGTTCATGACCAAATCATTCAGTCATGACATCAAATTTTTATTAAATTCTCGTTTTTAATTTGGAGGATGCACGTTCAGTCACATTTGTTGTTTTCTTTCTTTTTTTCATTTTATTTTATTTAAAACCAATACTGATATGAGGGAAACATTGTAAATCTGTAAGAAGCAGGATTGCCAGATTAGATACTAGAGAAGGAAACTGCGATTCAACATTTTATGATATAGCATAGTAGCAGATTAGATTACTTCTAAAAGCAAACCTGCGAAAATGGGATATATGATTCATGTACTTGTCATCGTTAATATATATATATATATATATATATATATATATATATGTATTGTTGTTTCTTCTTCTTAGCCTTTTACGGCCCCTTGGCGTACCGCGACGACCGCTGCGTCCTCTACCTCCATCATTTGATATCATTGATAGAGTGCAGTATTGCAGGGAGGCATGTCTCAGCACACCGTATCCCGCCGATCACTATATTGCGGCTTACTAGTTTGAAGATCGCCACCTCTCCATCAGGCAGTTTCCCAATTATCGTCACGAGGCTGGATGGACCCCTTTCCAGATCTTCCTAACTTAGAAAAATTCTCAAGTAGGTACCAGGAAACCCGGCCCTCCCGGCCAGCAGGCAGCAACGCTAACCACTAGACTAAGGAGATGTTCATTTGTCATTTTTATGCTATGATGAAAGCATAGTCATATTATTGCGAATGAGACCTCTGAGCAAAATATGTCGGCTGTTTCACGCCCTGAGTTGAATGGAACGCTGATGACCTAAGATGTTAAAGATCGTCCGTAAATAAACCAATAAAAAATATTGTTGCCAATATTACGAAAAAGAAATAAAAGATAACGACCCTATATTATTATTATTATTATTATTATTATTATTATTATTATTATTATTCTCTATTTATGACAGTTGTTCCTGTGCATTATTATTATTATTATTATTATTATTATTATTATTATTATTATTATTATTATTATTATTATTATTCTCTAGATATGACAGTTGTTCGTGTTCAGTTCATTGTAATTTGAATTTCTTTGTTGTAACTAAAGTTACGTAGTAATTAATCACGAATGGGAAATACGAGAAAATATACCAGAAATTTCGGAAAAACCTTGCAGAATTTAAAAGTTAGTGCGCTATTTTTATATTACAGAACAGTACTGATGTGCTAATGTACTAATTATCATGACAGTAACCTAAAAATAAAATTTTGCAGTCTTTTTCCCTAAAGAACAAAAGTAAGGTACAATCACATTGTTCATGTATATGCGAACTCATCTATAAGTGTTCTAGAAGAATTCTATCGTTGGATAAAAGTCGGCGGGAACGACATTTTAGGACGTTTTTTTTTATTTAGCTTTTATAATATTATAAAATTCACATTCAATTCATTACATAAATATATAATAATAATAATAATAATAATAATAATAATAATAATAATAATAATAATAATAATAATTTACTCGTAGGCCGTGGTAGTATGATCATGGGCACGCAGCCTAAGGAGTATTCCTTTAGAATATGGTACTCGGGTTTGAAGCCCACTTCAGCGTCTTTAACCGCGAATATTTTCAGTAAGATGTCTGATGCTTCAACAGTGATGACATAATGATTACCAATATTTATTTTTTAAATGCATTAGTGTCTTAGCTTTAATTTTACCTACTCCGTTGGACCCTGCGCCGGCTAAATTTGCATTAGTGCCACATTAATAAATACCCTCCTTCTACTTTGTTTGTATAGCTTATACATTTTTCCCCTCTGTTTTATTTTAAGATTATATAAAAGAAGGCAGGTGCGATGTCAGATGGTGATACAAGAGGAAAGCATGGAATATGTACGTGAGTCCCTTCATCAAATTTAGACATCTGCTGGTACTGCTGACGTATTTTCGGCCAGTCATACTCGTTTCTTCTGAGAAAATGTTAGGTCGGCTTAAAGCTCCTCTTATGGGCGTTGCATTTTTAATGGCTAGCAGTGTATTTTGTAAACATTTGAAAATTTGTGCTTCTAAAGTTCAAGTAAATAAAATTCTGTATTTCTATTTATGCATTTGCAATATGACAATGGTTCTAATGCTTGTACATCACCTGATAATTTATCAGTAAAGTATTGTTATCAATAAAGTTTTATTTTATTTTAAAGCATTAAATATTCGCTATTTTACTCTGCCGAAATGTTCCTCCACTCCTGGAATGAGGCGATAAATTCTCTAATTCAATCTGGGTAATATCAAGCGTAGATTGACAGCGTTTGGAAGAGAAATGCTGAGTAGAGTTGAGTAGAACTAGAAACGCCGAAATCTAGATTGAGTAGTTCAATTAGTAGACAACTTGAGTCATATGCGCGATAAAGTTTTCTATTTTTCAGATTGAGTTTCAAAAGATTTGGAATGGAGAAAAAATAATAAAGCTAAGATTAAATTTTTCCAATTTCAAATCTTTTTCAAGTTTATTCAAATTCGAGTATTCCATAAATCATATGCAGGGTCACTAGGGAATAATTTACTAAAATTTAGTATTATTTCAAGTGGAGTAATTTTTTCAACCACTCTATTAGATTTATAAACTAAGATAAAAACACTTATAAAGTTATGATAAAATTTGTATTGACAGCAATAACTGCGCAACAATTTATGAATTTGAACATAATATTCCGAACGATCGGTGTTTCGTTATTACAAAGGAAGAATAAGAAAAGGAAAGGTATACTTTATTTATTCTGCAGAAGAATGGAAAGGAATAGTGTCTAAATGTAAATCTTCAATATTTGAAGCAGTCGGCCTGAAAATAGGCATTTTATCTATTAAACCGTTTATAAATATAGAAGAAAATGAAACAAAGACTTCATCTAGGTAAGGATGAAGAATATCACTTGAAGGATATTCTCCGCTTGTATTTCAATTTAAGTGACGTGAGTTGTGGTACTAGAGTTTAGCCTGTAAAAATGGAAATGGGGCAGCAAATGAAGGAAAGTGCTCTCTGTTTATCTTAGTGAGATGGAGATTTTGTTGTCTTATATTCCATTACTCATATTTTCGTCGCGCACGAGGCCATCCTGAGCGGACAGCCACCGGTGTCCTAGGGCATTAAGGCGCGGACTTGTGAGCGGAAGCTATGGGGTCCGATTCCTAACAGGACCGTCCTACCTGACAGGTTTTTTCTAGGTTTTTCTCAGCCCTAGTAAATATCAAATGACTGGGAGATACCTTAACCTTAGGCCTTGGACGCTTCCTTCCTTTTAAAAAAATCCTTTCCCAGTTTATCATTTCCTCTCCTGTGTCAACAGTGATGTCTTAGTAGTTAAACACTGTATGTCCTCTGTCGGCACATACTAACGATTATTCTGTCTCAGTAGTTGCTAGAAATGAAACTTATGTTATACTTTTTAATAATTTTTAAATGTCTAATTTATTTGTTTATAGCCTTCTATTTATAGTATGGAAATTAAAATGTAATATCTATAAACTATGTTTTTTTATTGTTTCTGAAGTTTTATACAGTGAGGTTACTACGCCTAAGAATGGCTACTTACTGATGAAGTGCAGTTGTCTGAACCGGAAAAAGGAACATAACCAGTAAACTTATTCAGTATTTATATTTTTAATTTAAGGATAAAATTATTGTGTATTTTAAACTGCTAATAATAAACACTAACCTGGGTTATAAAAAATGATATAACTGAGCGGCAATGCATTGCCGGCATCTGCGTAGGAAGTTCCTGTATTTTGCCTACTTTTCATCCGAAAGAAAATGGCGGCTCGGAACACTTTTTTTTATCATTAACAGACTTGCGCTCACTTTTTAAAAAGTGGCCAACAGTTTCAATACCTGCAACAGATTCCCAAGGTATTTTCTTGTGAATCTCCTTCTCTACAAGAATCTGTGAACAAATATATATCGTAAATTAAAATCTGCTCATCAAGACTGGATTTACACAGTAGCATAACTAACAAAGAGTACAATGAAAACACCGAGTAATACACACCATAAACACTCGCTGACAAAGTCTTCCTCATATAACTACTAGCTGCTACTGTACATGCAGTGTACGACCTTGATTATTGGCTTCTCTCAGAACGCAGCCGGGCTCTCAAACATCACTGTATTAAGAACTTGATTTATGTACATGTGCTCTGAACTTTCAATTTAAGGAAGTGAGTTGGTTTCAAGCATCAAGCCAAACTTCAGTCAAAAATACAAACTTTTTGAACATATTTGATCATTTAAAAAGTTCACGGAAAGGAAGTGCAAAATAAAGGGTGACTTTGTATATTGTTCACATTTGTAATATATTCTCTATAATGATGGTACTTTGAGTTCATCAGTAGAACTTTTCTTTCCAGGAAGGAATTTTCTTAACTTTGGGAAGAGTTGGAAATTTTGATGGAGGTAAACCGGGGTAATAAGATGGGTAATAAGTCCAATTAATCGTTTTTCACCATTGCAATGGCACTTGATGAGAGCCAGCATTGTCTTGATGGAAAATCGCTTTTTTTCTTTGATTGAGCCAGTTTGTCTGTATTTTTTTTTTTTGTTGCCAAAAATGTTAACATAATATTTTCCATTATGAATCATCATTCAGTATCCCAGAAAACTGATTTCATGATCTTTCCTTCTTTGATGGAGGAGAATCATGTTTCTTGCGTTTAATATAATGTTTATATTCGTCATGAATAAACGGAAAGAACCAGTAAGGATTTATCAGAAAAAGTCTCAAACTTTGTTCAGATATTTGCATTCTGATTCGCTTTTGATCGCGTGCAACAGCCGCGGCACTCAACTTGCAGATAAAATTGTCATGCATAATTCTTCCATCAAAATGTAAAATGCCTGTTTGCATAAACTGTTTCTTACTTCAGCACTTTCTGACAATTTTAGCTGATGATCGTTCAATAAGATACATTTTTTCAACAATTTCGAGTATGGTGGCAGATTTGGCCATTATGCCGGTCATTTTCCCCACTCGGTGGTTCATTTGCAAATAGTTGAAACTTATGGCGCAAAACGTAATAGCGTAAGTGTCATGTCTATATGAATTTATTTTTCTATCATATACTTCTTCACAGAGAATTTTATTACCTCATGCTGTTCGATATTTGCCAATGCAACTAAGAGCAATACTACTAAGGTCCTTCACCAAGCGAAGCATTATTGCTTAACTATTTCTGTGGGAGTTGGCAGATTTTCACACACTACTGCTTCAATATGTGAGTAAATCCCTAAAGTTTATGAATAAACCACTTAAAATATAAAATATCATCATAAATTGTGCCTAAGGCCTGTTCCTGGTTCTGACGGACATTATAGATGATTCAAATTTATTTACATTTAGCAACATCATAAGAATATGTGGGGGGCTTATCATTTCAAGTGTCATCTAGTGTGATGCTAAGGTATTACTTGGACTTGAAATAGCCAAGAACTTTTTTTCAGGTATGGAATTATTTAACGTGCCGTAAATCTACAAGGGATTTATCGCTTTAACTGCCTTCTGTAAAACTTGCGCTTGAGATTTTGAGATCTCGAATAACGTGTCGAATTCGGTCGGGGTGACCTCGCGATCCGGAGGAGAGTGTGTTATGATTAGTCCACCGAGGACGATAAATAAAAAGTATAATGTGTTTTATTTGTTATCATTATCTATTTGAATGTGCTATAAATTGCATCAATATTTCTTTTATCGAAGATGTTAGCGATGCCAAAGGGAATTAACTATAGTTTGAATGGTATCGGTACACACTTTTTTTTCAAGATGAGCAAAAAATAAGCAGAAAGGAAAGAAACACAAAGCATATGAGTTTCATTTAGGAAGTAGGCTTATGGAAGTCTTATTAAGGTTTCGAAACCTTTCAACAGCTATTTCATTTTATTTTTAAGTATTGCAGCTGTGCCAAGTAAGGTGTTAAACATTATAAAAGCCTGTAAAAATGAAATACAAATGATGATAAAAATAAGTAGTGACCTACAAGGAAAGCCACTCTCTAAGTGCAAAGAATGTTTGGTATCTGAAGTGCTAAACTCTTTTATACAAGATTACCTTATTGCTAACTCCTTCTTAGGCAGCAATATTATTGTAATGTTGACCTCGGAGCTGAATCAAGCGTTATGAAATCCCATCAGCGATCTCTCGGTAGAAAATTTGCAACGTTCACAATTTTGCAATTAGCATTCCTTCTAACCAACTATAACTAGTATCTAAGGCGTAGAAGAAAAACCATCCATTTACTGCCGAAACACTTTATATATGTATATATATATACATATATTCTCCTCGCTTTTCACTTTTCCTTAGGTCTTATGCCAAAATATACTTTAGAGCGAAGTAAACATGTCCTTCATGTTCTCTGACACACTTTTCTGCAACTCCATTGATTTGAAGACTTTGGAAACTATTAGTTCATAAACCCAAGAGTGTTTAAAGTATCGCTCATAGTTGTTTCAAAGTCACTAAAAGTGAGAAAACTTTCAAACGTTCTGAAAGTGTATAACTTATCTGCTAAATACATCTTAGTAGAAGATGCTAAATTTCTGTATGAGGTAACTGGAAAGGCAAGCATTTTCTGAGTGACTTTGGGTTGCAGTTTTTGGTGAATTCGTTTTATTTTATATTGAAACAGTAACAACAAACAATTATTAAACTTTTCAATTGAAAATTATAACACGAGTAAAACTACTGGCAGAAATTTTTATAAAGATATTTTCGTTGTTACATTTACAAAAATAATTGCTCAATATTTCTTATAATAATTTGTTTAAATATTTTCATCCTAAAAGTTTAATTCCTTTCAACTACAGATCTTTTAATTTAAAAAAGAAAAATATATTCGAAACTGCATACGCTTTATATTACGTAAAAATTTAACCATACTCTAGCTTTAATTATGTTGTATATACAAATATATACATCTTCCTTGATGATTTAGGAATGTTTTATAAATAAGTACCAATTTTCCCAAACATCGACATCAACATTTTGTGCTCTCGCTAATCTCAATTAAGATATATCTTTTCCTGTTTTTTAATTGAATAATAAACTTGTATAAATGTAGAATGATTGATAATGGAATATAATAATCTCTGCATTGATTTAACCGAACTGAAGCATATATATCTGCTGCTCAATAATAAAGATGAAATATGAGACCGGCAGTAATGTACAATACTCAGGCATAAACAGCCGAATATAATACAAAATAATTTGGCAACTCACTTCTTGAAGTATGAAACTAGGAAGCTATTACATAGAGATAAATGGAAAAGATTCGATACTTTTATTTGTTCATTTTCGCTTTGTAAATGTTCGCAAAATTTCAGAATAACGTTGAATGGCGATATAATCTCTTGTGGACAGATTTGACACATTTCGAATTAAATTGAAGTTAATACACTCAAAATTGCTGGATATGGACGGAAAATACTCCAAATGTAATTGTTTACCCGAAATTACATGATTTCAAAGTTACTGATGTGCTAGTTTTAAGTCACATTTTACAACTGGACCTTATTATTATGAAAAAAGAGAAAATGGACAAATGAAAACAGAACGGTAATACTATTTTTCAAACCTTGATATATCAACATTACAGAATAATTATATCATAAACATCGTTTTATGCAAGACAGTTCTCCACCTCATACAAGATAGTGTAAAAATATTACTAAGCAACATATTTGGTGAAGGTGTTCATAGTAAACATTTTCCGAACAGTTGGACTCCTAGGTCACCACATATGAATCCGGCTGTCTCTTGGTAATTGGGTCATCTCAAAGTAAGGCGGTTTCTTTCTTGAGTAACTGAAACCTTCCATATCGAATGTCATGAAAACATTCCTAGGAATGCCCTAATTTCCTAATACTATTTATAGCATAAAAGAACGGCTGTATCTTGTTTTTTTGGGGGGATAATTATTTTATAATATCCATGTTTAGTCTTGTTATACAATGTTCCATTTTGCAATTTTTATGCAAGATTTAAAATTTGCCAAATTTATTGAAATTGGGTACTGATTTTAGGACAACCTGGTTTGCTGTTTTTTCTCTCTCTATAGGTATGTGCAAAAGCCGGAACGGGATTTCAATTAATTGGACTGTACCTGTAATTAATCTCAAAAGCAATGATATATTTTCAACCTAATAATACTCAAATATTAGATAAAGTTTTCTAAGAAAGTATCTATTTTACCGCATATTTGTCATATGAAATTTTCCATTAGATAAGAGACTGTTTATCTCTTCAGAACCGCCACAAGTGGCCGAGGTCGTTAAGGCGCGGACTCTGAGCGGGAGGTCTGGGGTTCGAATCCACCAGGATCGTCCACCTTAACTGGGATTTTTTTCCAGGTTTTCCTCAATCCTCATAAATGGCAAATGCCGAGGAGGTACCCTAAACTTATGCTTGGAACGCTTCCTTCCTTAAAAAAAAAAAAAAAAAAAAAAAAAAAACATTTCCCAATTTATCATTTCATCTCATATCATCAGTGTCCACCGCCTATGTGCCTCAGTAGTAAAATTGGGCGTTAAACACTACTCAAAAAAAAAAAAAAGCAATCTCTTCAGCAAGAATATCTATAAAAATGTTGCCAAATTTATAAAGAACAATGCATTGCTTCTGTAAAGCACCAGTTGCTCATATCACTTTAAAATAGTATTACTCAAAAATAATTGCAAATGAGTGAACTACTCATGAAAAAGCTTAAAACACACATTTGCCTTTGTTAAAACGAGGAAATCTAATTAATTATTGAGAAATTACTTTTAAACCTGAGTTACGAAAACTTAGACAAGAAAATAATTCTAGGTCCTTGTGTAAAGATCGCATCAATAAAATATCTATATTAAGAAACTCAATACAAGAAAAAATATAGTTAGAAGGAATATAAGATATTACATTTGGTTATGTGACTGACATATTTATATATCCTGAAATAACTAAAAAGAGCAATATTTATTAAAAGGTATTAAAGGCAACTTTAACGTTTTTCCTCGCCATCTTTCCAGCGGAGAAAAAAAAAATACTAGATTAGGAATGCTTAATGAAAATGTTAATAGGTGCGATTCTATATTTAGTTATATGTACTATTTATTTATGCATTGTTATTTAGGTCTTCTATTGATGTTTATGCGTAGAATTATTTATCTTATACTCTTTCTGTTTTACGATTCCTTTCAATTTCGCATCACTTTCAGATCCTGTCATTGCCTTAAATCATAAATCTTGTAAACCGATAGCGCTGTTATGCAGTCGTTTTAGAAATGTGATCCCTCCCTATTGACTGTAAATTACAGTTTTACCTTTAACCTTGTATGCTTGTTAGCAACAGTGGCTGAAGTCTATTGTTTAGAAAGTGTTGCAATTCAGACATGTCTAAAAAGAAAGTAATATTTATAGTTTGCTTCTCATCAAATATTTGACAACATTGTAAACATACTACAGAGGAACATGTGAGCGAGACTGGAGGTTTTATCCCACAGTACAAGTTAATATAACATTATTTCCTCTCCGAGAGTTAGGGTACGAAAACTCTCCAGGTGCTGAATAGGAATGGGACAATTCCGCCATATCACTCCATATGTAAATTGCTTTAAAATGTAGACTTGGCAGCTAAATTCATATCTTAGCAATTATTTTGTGTCTACTTGTTATGTAGAATGCAATTAAATGCTAGCATAGCTCCTTGTCAGCTCTTATTTCCTTGGTTTAGTTAAGAATTGCGCAGGACAAAACATGGAGAAATTAATATGTCAATTAAAACTATATATATATATCTTTAACCCAAATATACTAATTCTTAAAAACGATACCAGAGCGGTAATACACTACAGGAACCTGGTAATGAAATGGGTGAATGGAAACTCGGCATCATTTACTATTGAAACGTTACTTAGCTATTGCATGTATATGGTAAAATACTTTATTATAACTATAACTGTTTTATTTGTGGATTCAGCTAAGAACAACTATATACACTTTTCATTATTTCACTTTTCATTATTACACTCTGTAACAAAATTTCCTTTAAAGTTTCTAAAATCGAATACTTTGGTTTTTTAGATTTTCTTGAGTATAAAACGATAAAATATCACCATCCACAAAATACTTAGCTTTATTTTTTTAATTCAGTCAATTATATCTTAATATCAAAGTACTCAACAATTAAATACATTTTATTCCAGAAACTAATCAAGGCAACACTTTTAAGTACACAGAATAGATTGATATCTTAGGCACTGATTAATTTAAATACTATTTACAAATACAAGCGTAAAATACTAAGAATGACATCAAAATAAAATTATATATATTATATTTGATTTAACATTTCCTCTGATCCATCTCCGTTGAAATATAATTATAATGTGAATTTATGTTAGCCCAATCATCATATTTTGGTATTGTAATTAATAATATAAATATTATGTATATATATATATATGTGTGTGTGTGTGTCATAAGCTTTAACTTCAATGTAAGAATTGTAGAAAAGAGAAAGTCTCTGGTGATTTTCGGTTACGGTAGCTTGGAAAGCGAACAAGAGGGTTATAAAAATACACAATAGAAAGAAACTCCAAAGGGTCGCGTCCTTTATTTAAAGAATTGCCGTCGCAAGGTTAATAAACTGAAGCACTTTTAAATCCGTTTGGGGCTTTTACCCCTATAGGCATTATGCTATTAGCCTTTAAAGAAGCCAATGTTTTAAAATTTAAAAAAAAGCGAATGATCGCGTGGCAGGTGGACATAAACCAGCCAATGGAAAATGTACGTTTGAACTTTTAAAGATAGGCGCGAAACCTGCGCATGCCCTTATGACTTCGTGGCAATCGTTAGGCCAACAATTACTTGATATGAATTTAATATAAGAAAGCGTTTGCTCTACTGCGGCACACTCTTTGAAGTTTTACACGCGGCGAAACACGAGCAATCTACGTTCAGACGCGCTGAGACGCAACTGATTTCTCAGTTCTCAGACGCATATAATAAGTTTTATTTCGGACGTGGGTACCAGTTCAGTACATGCGTTTGGCAGTTTTTAAGTTGATACTAAGCTGAGAAGTGGTTACGCAACTCCGACACATCAATTAAGCAGTTTTCAGTTTCACGCGCCGTGGCACTCATCCGTACGTTTCATACGCGTCAACTAAATTTATAAACTGCCAGGGTGACCGAGGACGTTATGGCGCGAAATTGTGAGCGGGAGGTCTGGGGTTCGAATTCCACCAGGACTGTCCTCCCTGAATGAGGTTTTTATCAGGTTTTCCTCAGTCCTCAGATGACAAATGCCGGGTAGGTGCACTAAACTTAGGCTTTCTTCCTTAAAAAAATAATTTATATAATTTCATATCTTGTATCATCAGTCTCCACCGCCTGTGATGCCTCAGTAGTAAAAACGGGCGTTAAACACTAGGCCTATGATCTTAATGGACAAGGAACTTGAACAAATTTGGGATATAATGTTGCAGAGTCTCATACAATCAATGCGAAAACTAACATAAAAGACCGACATCTCTAATTGGACAGCAAACAAGTCTTTAAAAAAAATAATTTAAATTGTACTTCCATTAATTGCAACATTCTGATCACAAGATGCAATTGATATATTGTGAATAGTTCTGGAGATCCACAAATCGACATGGAATGGAAGTTTTAAAAAAATTCTTTAGGACGAAGGATGGTTTCACTAATGTTGTGTACGTTCTCAAAATTCACGGATTTGATCTTCAGAAAGTTCTAGGGAAATAATATAAATGACTTTACATGCAATCCTTGTGCGGATTGCGTTATAGTGTGAGTCTGTTATTATTTTTTTTTTTCGTCTTTTCTTTTTTTTCTATTTCTGAAAATTCAGATAGATTCTGTTCTGAAATAATTTATTCAGTGATATCACAAATGAACAGCTGAATGCTTCCAGTAAAACAATGCTATAGCACATCAAACCAATCACTTAAACTTTGAGAAACAATTATTATTGAAGAACTCTAGCACGTTCCCCCATTTGACTGCACTACTATTTTTATTTATTATTTTTTTTTTTTTGGTGCGGCAAATTTTTCAGTATATGAAAATAACAAAACAAATGACGTACTAAAGATAAATATAAGTAATTATGTCCAGTAAACTACGAAGAAACATTAGTGAAAGGGTTGGCAAATAGTTGTAAACGAGTTGAACTATGCCTTCAATAATGAGGAAAACATTTCCAGTACATAATTTAAATTAATTTTGTTACGAACGGGAATTCTTGCTACCAGCATCGCATCTTCTGTCGCTACCACTCTTTCCAGCTAGCGCTCCTCTGCGGAGCGAATTCCCTGTAGAAGCAGCAGAAAAAATTTAAAAAAAAAAAAAAAAAAAAAAAAAAACACACATTTCTGAAGAAGCATCAAACGCGTTTTCATGAAATTACACATACATTAAAAATGGATTCGCTCGCAATACATTTTTCTGTATTTTGTTTTTTTATAAAAAGAATGGCGAAATTTACTACGAAAACTTTTAACTTACTAAAGTTTACGCTGAAGCTCTTCGGTTCTAATAACAGGGCTCCTCTTTTTTTAGTTATTTGAATGTTAACTTGGCTAACGTAAAGTATTTTTTTATAAAATATAAATACAAAGTATGTTTACAATGTATGAAATAAATTGAAACTTTCTAATGATTTTATATCAAGGAGCAAACACTCCAGTTTCTGAGCCATATTTTTGTATGTGTGGGGAGTAACCATGGTATTTCCTTGAGGTTAATAGCATACCTGAAAAGTAGCACTTTAAATAAATTAGCCTTCATTTTTAACGATACCACTCTGTCATAATAATGAAGTTCAGTAACAATAAATTTCCTTATAATTAGTAGGTCATCCATAAAACATAAAAGGTAAGGTTGCACTCCACCTTTAGCGTTGGTACAGGTCTAAAATTAAGACATAGTCTAGTACTTAAAATGAAAAACAAAAACAAAAATATCATACTTTAATTCTATTTAGAAGTTCAAATGATAATGAAGTTCTTTAGAACTGTTGAAAATAAAGCGTACATGGCGTCGTAGGCGAAGAATAATCTACTGAGTCAATAATTTACATGCTGTTTAATACATCATATATTGTTTAAATATAGAATAGTTTATATATATGTAAGCTCAGGCTTGGGCGCTAATGACCTTAGATGTTGTGCGCCCCTTAAACAATAATCATCAAGCTCAGGCTGAACTTTCTCGAAATATGGCCACAACCAGGCAGTGCATTATATGCTAAGGTAAGATTACCAAAATTTGTCTTTAATGTGTCATAATATGCAATCATTTCTCATTGTTATCCTCTACTGTGACTATTCATATAATACTATTCCTAATGTAATTTACTAAAAATAGAATAATTACTAATTCCATATTACTAACAAAAAAGCGAACTACTGTATTTTAAAATAATATCACCTGCACCCTAGTCCTTTTGTTGAATTTCATATTGGGCAAACATAATCAATTGATTTGAATTCAAGGTTAGCCTACATAGTAATAAAACCCCATCAAAGATTCCCTTCACATCTCCTTGAACATTGCTTTGAAAAACCATTACAACGCTTACATGAAGCAGGCTGAGCCTTCGACGGTATAAGTGAAAATCAACCATCTATATCACATAAGGGAATGTTTTAATTCATCAATAAAAATTAACACATATGAGCCAACATACTAATTTTGGATGGGTTAAGCCTTAGAGCCAAAATGGACACCTAGCCTCTGATTGCAACAAACTTTCCTATCTATGAATTTAATGATATTTATGTGCTTATTTATTCAGGAGTTTCAATATCAACTGGCTATCAGATATAGATAAATTATTGATCTTTACATATATTTTTATTTTACATCTATTTATATTATATTTTACATTTAAAATCTAGTTGTAGATAAAATTATATTCAGCTCTCCTGAGTGTCACTTGAACTAAAAACAATAGAATGTCAATTTCTTTATTAAGGTCCAGGTGACGTAACTCTGTATGGCTTAAGTTGTACCTATCCCATTAAGCCTCCTAATAAACTGAATGGGAATATTCCTCTTTCGATACACTTCGTAAAGAGTTTAAGATAGCCGCTCAATTAAACATGCAAGATCTTATTGTAGCTTCAAGCATCAAAGAACTCTCATTAAGGTAAAACAGTTTCGGCGAAGTATGAATTGATGATTTGAGGCTTCTTGGTACACCAAATTTCGTTCTGAATTTGTTGACTAGTGAACAAAGATCATTTACCCAGTTAATGTGCATAATAATTTTAGTATTGGAACTTAAAACGAGTAAGCTATTTCCCTGTGTCCTATTGCTTTTGTCCAAACTACATAAGTGGCAAACAGCTGCAATTGTCAAGAGATTCCTCAGAGTTTGTTCTCTCTCTCTGTTCATGACCACACTACAAAATTTGATTTCAGTTTTACCATTGTCGTTTTAACTCTGTTCGCAATATATTTAAAATACAGATACCTATTGTTTTCAAATTCTTGATTGGTGATTTTGTGTAACGTTATGTTAAAGAAATCCATCTTAACCAGTAAATCTTTCCATTTTATATTTTTTAATAAATAATATTTAAGAAAGTATTAGACTTAGAAAAAAAATAATGCAACACTGAAATGAGCAATAAAATCTTGTGCTTCGTCCATTACTGGGAATGTAACATTTCCTCAGGTCGCTACAGAAGTGACCTCTCACAAGGCAATCTGCACCTTAGCATTTCGCTAGCCATATGCGAAGCTGACCCTTCGTGCTAAGAAGAATAACGTTTAAAGTAATATTAGGAGCTGCTTGGAGTCCCCCATTTCATGACTCGCCTTCAGGCTGCAGATGCAGAGAATCATAGAGCATTGGGGCAGAAATGATGGGGTAGGTGTGGGAACATAGTTCGTGATGACCCCGCTCATTTGACATTACAATCATAGCACCGCGAGCACAACCAAACGCAACGAGCTTCTGAGGTTCTAAACGAATTAAACTTCAAGGTGGCCTAGCATGAGGCATCGCAATACTTAGAAATAAAACAGTACGGTTTTTCACTTCTAGGTGAAAATGTGTTAAATATGTATTTTTCCCTCTAAAAAGCCAGTCTATTGCCATTAAGAAGTAGGTTAACAACTGAAAAATAAACAAAGAATGGATTTTTTTGGCTTTCACCGGTTTTCCACCGAGCGATTATGAAATGCCAATATGTAAAAGATGTAATTCTGCCTAACTATCCAAAAGTTTAGTTTTTAGAGCGGGATTACTTTGTACAATTTTTCCTTTTTTACATTTATAGATAATGTTTACTTGAAATTTAACTATAAAATAAAATACACTAGATGTATATATGTATATTTTTTTTACAAAAATACATAAATAAATATTTGAGTACAACTTCTAATAAATAATTTACTACCAGAACAAAATATATGACAGAAAATATTTAAAAAATTAAAGAATAATTAAATTTAATAATAATAATAATAATAATAATAATAATAATAATAATAATAATACAGGTTCTAATAGACCTTTTTAATTATCAAAGGTAGAACAATCTATAACAATTATGAGCCCATTCTAAAGAAGCTTATAAAATTAAAACACACACACCTACCTATATCACAATAAAAAAATTACACTCATTAATATCTGATTCCAAAAATTAATTTATGCTTAAGTCAATATTTTAATGTAATTCAAATCGGCGATTCTCAAATTTTCCTTGAGCGCGTTCCCCTTTAATGATCTCTCGCTGTCCTAAGCCCCTAAGATTTAACTCAAAGTTTAAAATCACTTACATAGTGTACCAATAATTTGAATACGACGTCTCATGTTGATGTCTGCAAGCTCGCGCTTGAGGAAGATGCTGGAGGAAAATGTGGCCATGAAAAGGTGACTAACTATACGGGAAAAGAATAGTAAAATGCACAAGGATCAACCATAGCTATTTAAATATAATTTTATAAACTACCCAAATTATTTACATATGTACATAAATGCTTTAAATTAAAAATTATAAGGTAAATATGGCATATACATTTTAGAATACAATAAAGGAAAACATATTGCAGCAACAATGCTCTGAAAATATTCAGAATATTCACAAAGATTAAGACATCCAAAATCAAATCTTAAAAGACAAAACGTTTCACCTAATAAATATTAATAGAGCTGCCCCCCATAACTGGCAAAGTATATTAACCTTTGGGAAAACAAATTACAAACGTTATAATTGAATAAAGCTAATCATTGGAAATAAATATCAGTTTATACCTTTTGATGTCTCTGCAGTGAATATTTCATAAACAAAACGTTATAAAATGCACCTTAACCAACCTGACAATTATATACACATTTTAAATTCAAAAGAACCTAAATAATTAAAACAATTCTTGTTAATGCAAAACACCTGTATCACTTGATTAACACAGTGATGGAGTTCCCAGCAAAAGTTCCCGAACGAAAGGTGCCCAATCCCCGGAGGCTCTTTGCTTCATCTTAACCGAAGAGAAAAAAAAAAGACTGTCGGGTGAACCAGCTACATTGCACAGATGTCCACCCTTAATTAGTTACTCTGTGATACGCTGCAGCCAATAAACAGACACCAAGATCAGGCTATGCATACCTAATAGTTCAAAGAAGAGAGAGAGAAAGAGAGAGAGGAGAAATATACTTCGATCGCGGACTGGAGATTAAGAATGGAACAAAATCCTGAATTTGCATTTTATATGTGAAGACAAATAATGTATATGTGTATACAATCTAATAGCGGCTACCTATATTTACTGTTTTAAACCAGGATTGAATTGAGGCATCAATATGTAGTATTATGCTGTCACAGATATCAGTAGTGGTTGCTATAGCAGCCATGTGGCCATGATGAGAATCAGCAAAACAAAAAACCAAACGAAAGTAGCAGAGACACGCTTGACTTTCGAACATCAAAAGACCGTTCTAGAATGGTACTGGAAACTTGAAAATGTGTGAGAAGTGCAGCGAAAATGGCAACGTGAGTTTGCTACAGAACATCAACACATCTGACAACCTCATGCATTCGTGATAAATTCGAAACCGAGGCATCACGTGTGATGTACACAAGCAAAGATCTGAAAGGAGTAGCTACTGTGCGTTTCTTCGGATATTACGCTATGACGACAAAAGTCAGTCAAATAATACACGCGAGACAGGAATTAATAGTTCGAGCATGCAGCATATTCTTAAGAGCGATTCTATTCCGAGATTGTTGCACGCCATGAATGAAGATAACTTATATCGAAGAATGCAACACTGCGTGTGGTTACAACACGATATGGCTTTCTGGATAAAGTTGTTTGGTGGGAGGAAATATAGTTTAAACTTAATGTAAATCGTCATAATTGTGCTTTTGGGCACCAAGAAATCCTCCCAATATGACCTCACACCCATATGGTCAAAGCAGTCAATTTACCGGGGCTCAATGTCTGGTGTAGACTGTCATCCAGGGGTTTAATTGGATCACTCTTTTTTAAATGCTTACTTTAAATGCCTAGAATATCTATTTCAACGATTCGTACACTTATGTGAATAAGAACATCTATTTACTTGGAGCAAGATGGCGCACCACCACACTATTGCTGAAACTTCATATTTTATCTTGACGCCATTCTGCCATGACACTGAATAGGACAAAGAGGTACTTTTGAATTCCCTGCATGTTCCCCTTACTGAACACTTCTGAACTTTTACTTGTGGCGAACCCTAAAATAAGTGTGTACCGGCTACCTTAACTACACTAGAGGAAGAAATTGAAATGCCATGCAGAACATTCTTTATGGATACTAAGCAATGTTATTAGTTTGCAGAAGTAAAACGCTTCTGGATGCTAATGGTAAATCTTTTGAGCATCTTATGTGATTGCAGAAGTCAAACGTGACCTAAAGCACCCCTTCAATGTCTTCATATATCTGGTAAGACATTTTTGATGTTGAAAAATGTATACATTTTTGGGCTTCTTCTTACAACATTTAAAAATATCGAACAAACAAATAAATGCAAACTTTTCAATATTTGCCATTTTAGCGTAGTGTATCCTTGCACAATAGTAATAACTTACGTTCATAAAGTATATAAAATGTATAGCAGAAATTAGTAGTCTAAGCTCTAATTCTCCGTTTTCCAAACTATTCTTATTTTTTTAGAGTGCAGAGAAAGTTACTTTTATTTATTCTTATTTTTTTTACATCCTAGAAATTTTCATGTGCTGTTTGTGTTTTGTTTGAAGTTAATCTTGAAGTTGCTACATGAGTATTATCAATACTAAATTTATATTTATAAATACAGTATAATAACACATTTAGTAGGATTTTTAGCACATTCTTTAAATTAGCAAGAAAAATCTTTTCAAACGGCTACGTATGTAACAAAATCAGACCTTTAATTTTAGTAAAAGTTTCACATCTCACCAACGAACACCAACAGTGATGCTGCAAGTTAGCTGATATTTAACTTGTCTACATAATATGACCAGGGATTGAATCCAGTAGACACGCTAGCGTCTAAGCAACGGCGGTCGGTGGACAGAGGTGAAAGTTCTTTAGCTGGTGTATAAAACTCCTAAAATTGCTTTCGGTTGGTGTAGCAGCTTAATGACTGCCGCAGGCGAATGACGAAAGAGCGCTTAGTAAATGAAGTAATTTGGTTAAATTAGTTATAGAGTTAAAATGTAGATCACAGCTTGGGGAACGTTTTCCCACGTAGCGCTCTTCTGCTCCCTCTCCACACACCTTCTTCGTGTCTATTGGACACGACAGGGTCCTGGTGGTCTAATTTGTGTCAGTCAAATTACAGATTGCTGAAGGCCTCGCGGTTCTGGAGTAATAACTTAATAAGCGCTGCCTTATCTTTCATCTGCCTCGTGCTCCGTGATCTCTGTAATTTACATCTTGACGACATCATCTGAAGATGGCAGACAAGCTATCCGGTCGTTTTAATGTAAATATCACTTCAGTAAACGATCACAGTATGACGGTGAACCGAAAAATAAGTTACTGCATTATTTTTTCAGAAAATAAGTTTATGATTACAAAAGTGGTGGGAGTGAATGAAAAACGATGTTTGAAGATTAACATGACAGGAATTATTACATGACCATCTTTGTGTAAACTAAAGGCACGATCTTAGAAGATATATAAGTACAGAAGATGCAACGTTTAAGTATTTGCGAATCAATGAATTACCTTGAGAATTTGAAATTACCGGTACTACAATAGAGGAATAGGTAATATTATTAGCATACAACAGTTCTTTTAAAACGACTCAGTAAATGGCACGTTAACTCTGTGCAGCTCAAAAACACATTGGTGAGCATCAGTGCTTATCCACTTGGATTTAACTACTGCATAAGATGTTAAGATGCTTGTGTAATGAAGGAGATGAAATACTTTTGAGAATGGTAGGTTCCAGTTCTTTGAAATGAATTTGGAACATTTAATTCTAGAAAGGCAGGTTTTATGTTTATCCATTTTATTATTATATTTATGTTTATCCAAATATTTTAATATATTTTTACATTTTGAAGGACTTTGGTCTGTAAAATATGTAAGATATTCGTGTAAATTAGCCCCTTTTTCCATATAATAAAAATAATTTTGAAATATACATACATTAATGAATTCTTTTGTGTAAATCAAAATATTGTTTTTTAATTTAACATGTAACTAAGCAATCAGTTAATAAATATCACTCCTGATTAAAACTGTTTCCTGTATTTTCATAGGTCACATTGAAAATACATTTTCTTTGGGCCATCCCTTTATCCAGAAGCTGAAGTTATCTTTCGGTCTACGTTGTACCAACACCGCCATGGAAAATTTTATTTGCAGTTTTTCAGAATTAATGAAGAAACACTCTTAACTGTGGAATGTTTTGTGCAACACTGCTTCTGAAACTTAGGTGGAATTTCATTACCAGATTGGCTTACTTTCTTTCCCTAATTTAAAACCTACTTCGACCAAAGCATTTCACATCTCATCCTCTATCTTCTTCTATAATTGTCCTTACTTTTAATTGATGCATTCAAATAACCAAAACTGAAATTAATGTTGTGTTCATTAAAAGCATGTTGATAAACACAAATCTCAATGAATTTAACAATGCTAAGAGTACTTAAAAATAATTAGTTGTCAAATTGACCCTTTAAACGTTGTTGAAAAAGAGAAATTTTTCTGCAAAATAAGAAGCAGACCAAATCAATCAATTGTATTTGATGGCAGATGTGACATCCATAGCAGGCTCATTCAGTTTTGCTTAGTAAAAGCTATAAACAAGTTCAATCGAAATATCCTTGTAATATCTTTTTATAATAATTTGTTTTTATTATCATTAACTTAATAATGTCTATGAAAAATCGTGACGCATTATTAAACTAAACTTTTTTGCTTTCATAGCCTCCATACTTCTGCTGCAACTAAGGTCATTTGTCCAACAATAACAGAAATAATATTCTTCAGATGGAAACTATTATCATTGTCTTATAGCGTACAAATAATAGGCCAGGATCAGTTATTAAATTGCATTAGGTTATATCCTGTTAAACAAGGACAAAAATGTTTTCAAATTTATGAAAAGAACGGAAGTTAATTGCAGATGCCAATGGTTTGTAATTATGCCATTTCACTGTTAAGAGTTATTCATTAAAATCAATAATGAACGAGTTTATAGTAAAAACAATAAATATTAAGTAGGCTGTGGTGCAGTAAGATTATCTACCAGAAAAATAGTGAAAGCAAGTAATATAAAAAGAGATGTTATGACTATCTCTTTAGCAATAAGGGAATTGCATGTTTTACCTCTTTATTCCTGGGCACTTGTAGTTGAACACCCTAAATTCAAACTAGTGTATTCACATTATTTTAAAAAATAGTACAACAATAAGTAAGAAAATAAGTGATTTGGCTGTATAAATAATGACAAAGACTCTCATAATGACATAAATATTTATCTGGAACTTTTACTTTAATAGTGTTTAACGCCCGTTTTAACTACTGAGACATCACAGGCAGTGGGCACTGATGATACAGGATGAAATAATAAACTGAGAAAGGATTTTTTAAGGAAGGAAGCATTCCAGGCCTAAGTTGAGGATACATCTCGGGCATTTTTCATTTATGAGGACTGAGGAAAACCTGAAAAAAAACCCAGTCAGGGAAGAGGTCCCTGGTGGGAATCGAATCTCAGACCTCCCGCTCACGAGACCTCGGCCACCCGCCGGATGACGCCACCTTTTATCAGAAACTAAACTTGTACGATACCAGTCCCAAATGTTCAGTTGGCTGGAATACGACTATCACATGAACCCAGGGTTGATTCCCATGGTGCTGGAGTGGCATTCCTAATGAGTAATGTCGAAATTTTCATTGACTTTTCAATCGTTTATACCATTCCACTCCATCAACTCTCCTCAGATCCTTTTCTTCTCTCTTTATGCTTACTACATTTTTTCACTGTCACATTTGTGCAATTGTGAGATACTCCCCCGGCCTGGCGAGAGCCGACTTCTACGTTAGTTTGCCTGCAATTCGTTGTTCAAGGATAGCTGCTAGCTATATGATGAACTTAGAGGACATTTTGGCCTACGTTTCCTGAGTAAAAACGTCTGAAAACACTTTGAATTAGGAATTGAACAAGGGCCCGCCAAGGAGCGTAAATGTTAGCACTAGGCCACCGCGGCATTTTACTATTTTACTAATTATTTTATTAGCATATTTCTGTTTGACTGTCATAGATGCATCATATAACCACACTTACATTTTTCGCCTGGTTTTGAGGTACAGAATGGCAAAGACCCGAAACCTAGGACTTGGAGAGGGTAGTTTGTTACTCTGGACACACAAGGAAAGAAATCTAGGATCTAGTGGGTGTCATTGACATGAACCCACTGCGAAAACCAGGTTCGGTAAAGTGGGAAACACTGCTCTAGCTTTATCGGGTACTTCAGGATTGATAACGGTGCAGTTTGCATGTTAGGCAATATGGGTTAGCAGAAGGGGCGGGAAATAGAGTCTGCGGACGTTAAGATAGAATGATACTGTGGTGTAAATTTTGCGTTAATAATGGGGCTTGATAAATGAAATATAATAATAGACCCATCAATATTGTAACAGTAAATATTCTTGAAGTCAACAATCGCAAGCTAATTGCACGCTCGCCTGGGGTTATATGAAACATAAAAATACCATGCTATGCGCATGCGTATAGCTGCAATGTTTGGAGTTTTTGGTAAGGAAAGAGCATCAGTCTATCGAGAGACGTGAGCGAGTCAAAATGCACAACTCCTCTCCCTGACCATCACAGCAGCGTCCTACAATTAATAGGAACGATATAGAAAACATGCAAAGCTGCCGTAACAGCAGTTCAACTTAACTATCAGGCCATTGTGTTATTTGTGTGCCTCGTCCCTTAACTTAAGTTACCATGTTTTGGATTTTTAGGGAGAGTGCCCCCAGTGTCCAACTTCATGCAAAGGAATAATCTTCTGGAGGTTGTGATAATACTTCAGCGTTCTTAGTCTCATTCTATTCCACAATAACTTTAGCACAAAACATTATGAATTTTGAGAGCAAGATCTACTGTGCAACGCTCTTAGCTAGGTTGATTTTCTTACATGCTTCCTATATATAGATAGGAGCGTATTTTGTAATACATTTCAATATTGCACATAATAAATTAATATATAAACACTTTTAAAAATATAATTTTATCTACGTAAAACATCTTTTAAAATCAAATACTGAAACATAAAATAAACGTAACATTAAAAGAAAGTAAAAAGGGGAAGTTTTAATTTAATATATATATCAAATATTTTCTTAAACATATCCACCAACATGCTAATAGTATTAAAATGATTGAAGAAACAACCATAATATTGCACTTTAAGCACAAACTTGCATAATATTGCACGCTATGTTGGAATGGAACGGTGTGTCCAAAAGAAAAAATGTGTTAAGAAAGATTATGATAATTAAAGATTACGCGTGAGAGTAAGAAAGTAGCGGAAATAAATGAGAAAATAAAGTTCTTAGGTTCCATTGTTGTATTATGATGAAAGCTGTACTTAAATAAAAGTACTTAAACCTGGTACACTTTTAGTTAGCATACTTCAAAGTTCGCTTCAAATCATACCAGTAAGCAGTGACGAATGACTCAGAGGAAAGTCATTTAAACTGAAAAACATATGATAAAATTATCTTTAAGAACGATAAAATGCATGGTCAAAATCGCCTTTCCTTAAACTTTCTTAAGCCGCTCTTGAGTTCAAAAATTAGAAATTATCGTATAAGACAATCGGAAGCATATGGCGTTCTACTGTGCCGAAGGTTATCTTTGGTTGAGTGCAGCGCACTCTGGGCCAAGGCCACCTGTCGCCTGTCATAACAACAGAAATTTCTAGCGCTGATGGCTGGCTGCACTTGGAGAGTCGGTTGCAGTTTGCTGTTATGAAAGCGAGCAATTATTTCTGTCATTGTGTTATCATAGCTAAGATTGCGGTTAATAACTCAAGTCTGCGTTATTAAAGGCTGTGCTGTTAATAATTATAGTGTGTTAGTGAACTAAATGTTGCTGTAATGTACTGTATTGGAACAGTAAAGGAATAACTTTCATACTGTAGAGGAACTTAAATAATTAAGGAATAAAAATGTGTTAAAATGTCAGAAATGTGTAACTGCAGGGACACACGTTCTGATAACACAGGTTTGTACTTATTATGAAATAAGACTAATATTGAGTGCCTGTTATTAATTGTCAAAGTTGTGCGAGTGAAAATGCAAAGAAACTTGTCCATATCAACGACTGCTAACAGCATAATACAGGCCCTTCGCAGCCTGCATTCAAAATAGCTATACATTTCAGAGAAGCCAAATTCTTGAAGTAATATTGGACACTACTATAAAAAGTGTAACAATCAGCTTATTTCATAACCTTTTTAACCATTTTTCTGAACCGTAGTATTGCAACAGAAAATGTCGTTTTGATATTTTTAGACTGATGCTAAGAAAAAAGTGTAAATTGAAACCAACATGGAAAAGGGCAGTTTTTGCTTATTTCCATTCATTGGTCAATGTCTAGAAATTTTTCTGAATGGAAAAAAGCGTCAATGCTAAAATACAAAATTCATGTAAAGTTACAAAATATGTTAATATTTTTGGTATCCTATATATCAGAGGATCCCAAATATTTTAAAGCGTTAAATAAAGTGATATTTTTATCTTTTAATTTAGTAACCACTATCATTTTTATTAAATTTATTATTATAATTAATTGCAATTTTATTTAATCATTTTAGCTACAACGAGTTTAAACACATCTTGAAGATGAATATCTTCAACTTACATATTAAGAGAAAGGAACAAATTTTTAGCTCTTGGGAAATTATATGCCGCAAAGTTTAGGACAAAAATGTTTTATCTGACCGATAATTTTATCTATTTAAACCTTTGGAAAGTATTTGGTGGTTTGATTTTTCGCCGAAAGTGCATCGAAATAGAGACAGTTTATGTTTCAATAATTATTATTGAACTTCTCATACTATCAGCCTTAAAGTCTATATTTGTTATTATTTTTTAATTTGCGTTAAATAACTGTCATATAATGTCATGCTTGTTATGCTTTTAAATTCTTAGATATATTTCAATTTGAATTATTCCATCCAGTTACCTTATTCATCCTTTGTTCTTAAAACTCTCTGAACAAGCCTCCAATTTGTTTAGATATTAAATACAGTTTTCTCTTATACCGTTAGATTAGAAGTTTTTTCTTTAACATTTTATCTATGGTAGACATTCGCACGCATTTATTAGAAAATAGAACGACAAAGTTATGCTGGCAGCTATTACTGGAGAGGCAAAGTAAGTCCAACATTTCATCATTGTCGAAGAAACTGGAAACCGACATTGCATTATTGTATGACCGTGCGGGAGAAAACTGTCCAAAAATGAGAAATATCGACTACTAATATGTAAGAAGTCACTGAGCTGCTTTCACAGGATCTAGGAGCCTTGGCCACCGTGCTCACCCTATCTTATTATTTTTATGGGGATAAAAACAACACAACGAACTATAGACAACTCCAAAGCAAACCTTAACAAAGGAATTCAAGCAGTGGTAGCGAATATACTGTTAATTACTTTCCAAAATACGGTACGTCATGTTCAATCCTATCTGGACGCAAATGGTGGCCATTTTCAATATTTGTTATGATGTAATCACATTTATAACTAAATTAAATAAGTACGCTTCAAATTTCGTTGCAAAATCACCAATAGCGTTATGATTATCAAAGAAATTCCGGTATCAGTAGCGAGTGAGGCACCCTGTATGATAAAATTACAACGGACTTCAGATAAAGCTTCTTTTACTCTTCAAAGAAGCTTTGCCCTTCAACAGTGATGGTATGCTGACGGGGGTGGTGTATCGGGGATGTTTCTATATTTCTGTCCACAAGGAGTAAAAACTGGAGTCAAGGTTTACCAACAAGACATTCTAAGGGATCTTTGAACCGAACTCTCTTCCGAGCAACGCCTTGGGTCTTTCGAAAATACAGCTGCAGCATTCAAGGCACAAATAATTAAGATGCGGGTTTCAGAGTGCATTCCTGCAGGAAACTGTCGTTCTGTCTGTTAACTTGCAGAGTGAGATCTCTGCTAAACTTCACCTCAGCTCAAGACATAACTAATGTAGGTAACAAAGGAAACAGGTCTTCGTGTAATATATACCGCTATCTGAAAGTCTATGGAAGGCTAGAAGTGACACCTTCTAGTGATTAATAGTGATTATGAATGTTCAAGCGCTATAATGTGAAATATGTTAAGCCTTTTGCATTTTTTCCTTTCAAACGATGAGCCAGACGAAATTGCAGAAATTATAAGATACCATCTTGAGTTCTTGTGAAAGATGGAGTTACCCTATTACAGAAACAATTGTTACTGCTGCAACAGCTGGTGACAATTTCCGACAAATTGTTCGTCAAGGTTCTTGTGAAATATGCATCCAGATGATTCCGTTTTAAACACATAGTTTAAGGAAAGGAAGACATCTTTTATCTCTTGTTCGTGATTATACGTTTGACGTGGATTGATCTAATAGCTCTCGGCACTGAAGGTATGTATTAGTGACCTCCCCTTCTTGGGGATGGGGTTTTCGTGCAGGGCAAGACCTCTCGAGGTCTTATCTTCTTAATGACATAGTTCGGAAGATGTCTGAATCCAGCCGTGTGACAGAGAAGATATAAAGGAGAACACCAAACAACTTCCCTGAGAAAGTGATGTTTAAGGTAAATTCCAAAAAAGCGTCACTTTTTAAGATGTTTTCGGAGATAATAACCACCTGTGTATTGATTAACTGTGCAGATAGTAGCAAACATTGTCTCCTATATCACCAAACAGAGGTCGCAAGTGTAACAGCGCTTTAACTTTACTTTAAAGTTTAAAATATAAGCCCCGATAACGCCCAGCATAGGCTGATAGTGTGTGTAAATGTGACGCTGTGGAGAGTTGGGTAGAACTAGGAACAGAGGTGGAAAACGAGTAATGCTGAGCAGATAGGTTGAATTAAGTGCTCGATGCAGCATTTAAATACCTGAATATTAGTTCCTGTAAGCCTCAAGGACTATCGAGATGTGTGGTACAACACATATCTCGAACGAAAGTTTTAGTACTAGAACGTTTCTGCTAGGTGGCATACTGAAAACAATGTAGCATTGCATTTAGAACCAACCCCTCAAAAACTTCCATTCTGCCATGACAGTAAACACTTAGCAATTATTTAGTAAGATAACAGCAATGTTACATTGTTCTTTACTGTCGATAGTAAATGGCAAAGGTAAAAAACATGTATATAATTAGTTTTAACAATGACAAACTTTCACAGAATACATTTATTTCTTGTGCATCTATGGCCTGCCGTTTGACAACAACAATTATGTGTGATGATGAGGGTAGAATGGATAAAGGTCCATAATTGTGCACACGATATCTATTTTCCATTAAGAAAAAACAATAATTACTTTGATCATTTTCAGTTTATATGAAAAAAAAAGTTTGTTCTGAGCATGTATTTGTAAAAGAAATAATGGGCTAACAAAGTCAGAGATACAAGCTCTGAAAACTGTGTTTTTGTAGGAGCTTTGTTTTAAGAGAAACGACTTAACTGCTTTTTTATGTTAGAGGTTTTAGTTTAATTGCTGTTTGATTGCATTTACTGTCTGTTATATATTATTAATTTTAACTCTAACCCTATGTAACAATTATTGAAGTTTTTCTAATGCTACAGATAGCCTTCCACTTTGATTTACTTATAGGTTGCTAATGTATTCCTGCTTGATTCTTTGACCAAGTAAGGGTATAGCATCTTAAAATTTTTATTATACTTTATTTTAATAATTAGTAACATTAACTTGATCAGAAGCATTGGCTAAGGAAGTAGCATGTTTATTATATTGGGTGTAATGCAGTTATGAAATATATCTTTTCTGAAGATGTAATTGAGTTTACTAAGCTTCATCTTGAATCATCCAATTGTAAAACAGTTATTCTAATTATCTGTTGTAGAGCATTTTAGTTCTTCGTATTATATTCCAATAACTAAAGCTAAATTTGCATAATCAGACGAAAATTTTTTCATTTATGGAAAAATAAATGATACCAAAATAATAGTGAATCCGTTTCCGAAAACCATTAATCTCACATTTCATAAGCATCGCGTAAGAAAAGAAAACTTTCATCGTTACATTTCACAGCCTATATTTTCACATAGAACGTATTAATTTATTGTTTACTGTAGTTTTGTACCTACACATATTTTCAAAAATAATCCACGTAACCAGAGTATTAAAGTTTGCTTTTGAAGTTTGAATCAGCTGTTTCTGTTCACAACTGTAAAACACCTGTCATCTAGTGGGAACTGTTACAATTACGAGTGTGGAGGGTTTTGGTGTGCTGGGAACTAGACGCTAGATTGTGATATTTAGGCTTACCACAAGGTGGTATTGGTGATTTTAGGTAAGGATTCGAAAGATTTAAACGGCGAAAACACGCTAAGATTCTAGTTTTCGAATCTCGATTCTTTTTTAAGATTAATAGAATTCGAGTATTGGAATGTCCTGTCCCTACAACAGCGTGTATTTATGTAATTAATTCTAATGATATTCCGATCATGACATCTGTTAGAACTAAACAGTCAAGAAATGTTTAACAGCAATTGGTTTCTTCTAAACTTTTGTTTTTCTTGAATTTTTATAAGCCAACGACACCGTGTTTAAAAAGAAAGTCTATATAGCGAAACTGTCAAAGCTGTACATTTCAACTAGCACGTACCGAATAAAATATTTAGAAAGTAATGCATGAGAAATACACAGTTAATATATTTAAACTATGACTCATAATTAAAAATGAATTAATTTTATGTACTACTTCTACAACTATGATGACATTAAACGAATAATAACTTGGGATTTGTAGATGTTTCTTAGAGAGTTATGAGTCAATTTGTTGTAACCTCCTCATTTTACGATACTCTCCATGCTAAATCATGTTGCTTATATTAAGTATTTTACCATTAAAACGCTTCTTTCACATCATTAACTTTAAAAAATACTATACAGGTTATATAAATTGATTAAAATAATTTCTCTTTATTTTTAAACTTTAAATCACAGCTTACTAGGCTAAATACCATTAAAATGTTAATATTTACAGATAAATATAATGGTTGTAAACCGAGCATTGTTTACAATTTAAAGAGTTCAAACCAAAATTGTACAAGAAGCAGTGTTTCTAATGATTTCTTTACAATCGGATATATATTTAAGTATTTATAATATTAAATAATGAAATATATTTTATATTTCATTGAAATATAATTTACAACTTTGCTACAGCCGCTTTGTTGTAGAAGTAATCTGTTTTCTATTGCAGGGCCTCTTGTCTTAACTCCATACAACTTGGTCTATTGGATTGGGGTTATACTTTCTACATGAAGGTAAGAAATTACATATTTCTATGATCACTGACAAGGTTCTCTATCTTGCTTAGATATGCTATAGTACACTCATATTTATAAATAATTTGTTGAGTACATCTTTATAGTAGCTTAGGGATTGTAGTGTAGTGAATATCTGTTAGTTTTTTCTCCACAAGAAACCTTGACAGAAAGACTGTGTTATGTTGAAATGATACCCCTAACGTAACAATCTTTCTGATGTTAGCATCAAGCTTGAAGTTTTGGGCTTTTATAATGAATATTTTATAACCTATTAATAGATCTGCATAATATCTTTTCTATTTATTAATTTAATTTTCTCGCTCTGTTCTGCCTTGGCAGGAGATAGTATTGCATTTCTTGAGCATTTTAAGTCCTACATCCAACAACGTTTGAATTCCAAAAAGTCGTTTAAAGCCACAGTAAAACAGAAAATGCAAATTAGCAGTTCGAACTACAAAGTCTGTGAATCCAAGTGTGAACATCTCGAGAAGGTGTGGTTGAAGTACTTACTGGAAAGTGTTAACTGAAAATATTAACTTATTAAATATTAACTTCGGCTAATAGACACCCAAGCAACCTTCTTACGTTTATTCCCATAATATGTAAGCTTATTAACTGATATATTACTATGAATTCAAAAGTTGTATTAAGTTATTCGGTTTCCGGGTACTGCCTCATCCTGATCATGTAAAACAAATTCAGTACTTGCTTTATCAAACTATTGCAGGCCCATAGGAAGGGTTGCTTGCTTTTTTTTAATAGTGTTTTATCGTCCGTTTTTATTCCTGAGGCACTACAAGCGATATTGTTTGCTCTAATCAATCTATTTCGATATGTCTTGTTCTAATCATTTCATATTTTAAGGGGCACTGTGAGTAAGTTTTGCTCAAAATTGCTCAATTTTTTTTTATGCATATTGTTCCTTGAACCTTTGGGCGTCCACAGAGAGTTAACATTTACATATACCCCCTCTACAGCCATTCAAAGAATTCCGTATGTCCTTTTAAATCGCACTGTTTCTCAGATTTTTTTTATAAAACAGCATTTTTCTAAAAACATAATTTATTTTAAAAAATATACCACGTTTTTTTAAGAAAAAAGGAAATTTGGGGGCACTAGAGCAATTTTTATTTTTTTTAAACAACATCGCCTTAGGTTAACCGCCACCTCCAATGATCCAATTTTGCTGGCTAACGAACTCGATGAATCATTTGTTAATTGATATGCCTAGTTTAGTTGAGAAAAAACAAAAATTGTGACCGCTAGAGCGTTAACAAGCACACATATATATTATATAGATATATGTTTTTTTCCCATTGCCATTTTTGGTGCTTAGTAGGTAGGATCGATGAAGATAAGAAGTTTTTTTTTTTTTTTCAAAAATCGTTTCATGGGTACAACTGCAATAGCGGAATTTGTTAAAAGCAACTATATTCACGGCTCGGGTCTTGTATTAACTGAGATCATGCAGAACTCTACGCAGGCCTCCAAAGAAAAAACCAAGGTTCGTTAAATTGAGTGGCCGTTTTCTCTAGCCTCCCTGGAATACATCATACTTTCGATAAACTAAGGAAAAGCATAGACACCTATTCTCTATAGATGCATGCGTTACATTACACACAGAGATACACGGCGAGGACAAAACAACATAACAAATAGGGGTCCACAACTTCTAAACAACACGTCAGAAATAGGTTGTTTAACAAAGAATATTCCTCGTTGTTAGACCTATCTCTTCTCCAATTGTGTTGCAAAGATTCTGGCTTATGTGTGTACGTGAGTCAGGATCTACATTCTAACTGAAAAGCAAATATATGCATCTCAAGGATTAAAAATAATAATCTAAAAAAAATACATTTCAAAACATTTATATCCTATTATATTTACAATTTAGTGTAATTAAAGAAATCTTCAGAAAGTACGTTTTTTACAATATTTCGCTTCACGCCTCACACATTTCAAAGAAAGCTTTAAATTAGAGTAGAGCGTTAGTTGTTTTAGGTTATGCAAGGAACTTAAGGAAATGGAAAATACAGTCTTTGGAGCTCTGTATTGCTTTTAGGTGTATTGTGTAGATCATAAGGTCAAAGACATTTGTGTAGCTCAAAGAGGCACTCAACGCCTTCATACATAGAATTGTATGAACATGTGTTTCGCATACTGATGCTTTCGTAATATGACTCCTAGTGACCTGGAATGTGGAATTTGTAATCCCTAAAGACGATCTGAGCGCAGTCCAGAATGTCATAACGGTTTTGTATGCTGAATCTTTATGAGCATTCTTAACTCTTCCATGCTGGATATCTTGAATAGACTGTAAAAACAAAAATTATTGGCAGTTTTGCAATCCCCTCAAGGAGCATCTCTGCGGCATGTCGAGATTTCCATGAGAGTTGCATGTGGCCAGTAATGGCATACTAGCGGCTACCGCATTTTCTTGCTTGCATTGTTTTATCCTTTCTTTAATGTTTCTACTATTGCCAACCTAACATTAGCAGCACTTAAATGGTTTCCTAGTATAATATATAGTATTTCATACAGGTGGCTGATATAGGAATCCAATTGTTTTGTTTTCTAAGAGTTTTAAAAATACATTAGGTTTAGAAACGTGCAAATGTTTCCCTTTAGAATATAGGGAGCTACCAGCTTATTTTTAGACAAACTTTTCTGTGATATTAAATAATGTCCTGTGTGCATATGTTATAAACATATTACAAGAAATTGTGTAAATAACAGTAGGAAACATGGTTAAACACGAGTGAGCATCGAAAAAGGAAGCATATCACATTTATCCCTCATTGGTTTGGTTTATTTACGGACTCTCTTTAACATCTCAGATCATCATCGTCCCATTCAATTCAGGGCGTGAAACGGCCGGTATATTTTGCTCAGAGGCCTCTTTTTTCAAGCTTGAGGTTCTTTTTCGTGCCGTAAATGTATTACATGGGACCACGGCTTTACCTCCCTTCCGAAAGAAGCCATACTTAGGATTATTACGCCCGAAATAATCCATCCATCCTGACCGGGTTTGAACCCGCGATCTTGGGTGGACGAGGCAAGTATGGTTACCTCTATACCATCAGGACTGACATTTATCTCTTCTCTAAGTTTTACAAATTTTAATTTCAATTTATTCAATTAAATAAAAACAGACAATATATTTTATTAAGAGTTAGGTACAATAACATTTTTAAACGTGTTCAAAAAATATAGATACATAAATGACATTGTATTAAAACACCTACGTTAACCACCAGGACACTATTTTTATATACTCTAAATTAATGAATCTAAAACTATTTAAGTATTTAATTTTATTCTCAAATTTACTTAGATGTAATCTACTTAACTCTAAATTATCATTATATGGTTATAGAACTTAACTCCAAGATGTCTTCCACGTTGTATCCTGCAAATGTAAAATATGAAACAAAAGACGTTTATAACGCCTGGAGCCATGACCATCGTGATGTATTAAAGTGTCAGGATTTTAGCTATAAAATATTATTCATTTTTGTTTGAAAATTGATTACATTTTTAAAACATTGAATTCTATAAATAAAATGTTATTGGATAATCCAAATATTTATATTGTAGCTTTTGTAATAGACATAGTGGATTAATAATAGGCATGTAATGTCACCCCATGCACTGATTCCTAACTGAATAACTGCTGAATCAGAAATAAATAGACTAAATGCATAATGTAGATAGCTTGAATGGTTCGAATTTATATTATCTTTCGCAGTTATGTATAAAATAGGCTGCGAAAGAACAATGTCATTCGCATTGTGCATTGAGTAATTTGACCTAGGTCTGAGATCGTTTATGAGAATGGAATTAGGACAGTATTTGAACATTAAGGTTCAACAACATTTTATCAAGTCATTCTTTCAATCTTGTTTTTACAAATATCATTTCAGCTGTCACTATTAAATATTACTGATACTACTCTTTTTAATAAGAAACTTGGTATAACAAATGAGACAAGAAATGCGTTTCTTTAATTATGAAACAATACTCCCAGTTTCTTCTTCTCATTTGGCGCTACAGCTCGGGGTGGGCCATATGCTACCGCGGCATACTCTCCTTCCTTTACGGTCTTACGGCATTGATAGAGAACATTATTGCAGGAAAGCATGTGATCGCTATAACGCGGCTTTCGTGATTGAAGAACGCCATCTCTCTGTCAGGCAGCTTCCCAATTGTCCTCACGAGACTTGGTGGATCCCGTTTCAGACCTCCCTAACTTAGAAATATTACTAAGTAGGTACCAGGAATCGAACACGGGTCTCCCGATCAGCAGTCAGCAACGCTAACCACTAGAGCAAGGAGCTGACCGTACTCCCAGTTTATATTGACAGTATGTGTTCTAGATGCTATTAAGAGCTTGTTTTCCCTGCTCTTCAATGAATAAACTGAGAGAGTCCTTTTAATGACTCCTGAGCGAACAGATCAGCTACACTTGAACAGCTTGTGTAATCTGAAAGGAATAGAAACGTTTGGCTATGTCTAAGCATAACAGTTCACTGATTGCCTAAGTTGTAATTCTATGAGGTTTTTTTGTACTTTTCTGCCATTTCTACAAATAGAAACGTTTTTTAAAATGCGTCGCGGTAAATTTTATTTCTATAAACCTGTGTTCTGTAAGACATACTTTTAAGTACATTATTCGATTCAGGCATCCTTACTAGGTGGTATCCAGAATATTCGGGACTGGTGCTGCCATCTGGTCAAAAACTTACTTTGAGACTAATGACCGCTGTCACCCTCAAATAGTTCCCTTCCACACGTATATACGGGTCCCAGCGATTCTGCCATTTTCCAAGTGCATCTTGGAAATCGTGTTCTTTGAGGGTGTTTAGCACAGATAGCGTTTTTCTTGAATCCTCTCAATTGTGTCGAACCGACGTCCTTTCAACTTGATTTTTAGTTTGGGGAATAGAGTGAAGTCGCAGGGTGCCAAATCAGGCGAGTATGGTGGTTGGGGTACAACCGTCATTTTTTTTTTCGTCAAAAGCTCATGGGAAACTAGGAATTGTGACAGGGCACATTATATGATGCAACAGCCAGTTCCCTTGTCACCGGTTCCCATCGTCTGCGCATATTTTCATGGAGCCGTCGCAAAACGTCACAGTACGTGGAATTCACTGTTTGATTTGGTCGGACGAATTCTTTGTGCACAATCCCCTTGGTATCAAAGAAAACGAGGGGCTTGTTCTTGACTTTGCTCTTCACTTGTCTTACTTTTTTTTTTTTTTTTTTGTATTTGTGAGTTCGGGCTCTTCCACTGGGAGGATTGTTGTTTTGTCTCAGGGTCATAAGCGTACATCCAGCTCTCGTCGCAGGTAATCGCCCTGGACAAGAAGGTTGGGTCATCGGATACGGCCAGACGAAGCTGCATGCAAACTTCAACACGCTGCGTCTTCTGATCAGCAGTCAGGATCCTTGGCATAAATATTGCGGCGACACGATGCATTCCCAATTCATCATTTAAAATTCGTTGGCATGTCCCATAACCAATTCCCACTTTATGAACAAGGTCTTCAATGGTTCGACGTCGATCCTCACGAATGAGGTGTTGAACTTTGACAACAATGTAAGGTGTTGTGCAGCTGACGGGCCTACTGGTGTGAGCATCGTCTTCAATAACTGTACGACCGACCCTGAACCGAGCATGCCACTCAAACACATGTGTACTGAATCATTGCGAGGGTCTCCGTAGCATTTTTCCCGAGATTGCACAGAATTTGATGCACACTCTCTGTTCTAATGTTTGATCCATGGTAAAATTGCCACACACTACACACAGAGTATCATGAAATACACTATAGCAACTCAATACATCTACCGACTGCATGGAACTTTAAACACTCACTCATCAGATGAGCTCGTGTTGCCACCTAGCGGTACAAAACTCTACTGCAACTACTGTCAAGATGGCAGCACCAGTTCCGAATATTGCGGACACCACCTCGTATATCTAATTATCGTATTGACTAAAATGAATGGAATTGTGTAATATTTTAAAAAAAATATCTAGTATAAGGCAAGAACTGTTCTCCATAATCAGTAAACATGGTAGTGCTGCAAATAAATTCGAAACACCATGTGTGTCATTTTGTTTGTAAGCGATGAGGTAAACTGTCTAAAGTTATCATCCACATATCTATTTATTTTTTGTAAACTATCATTAGCAATTTGACAAACAAAATTGTTATATTTTAAAACACCATAACGCTGCTTCTTCAGTCGTTCTTACTTTCTATTTTTTTATGTTTCTTTAATTCTACGAGAGGTTCTGACACATTTGTCTATGCCTCTGTTTTGATAATTTAACAACAAATATTTTAATTTATGTAGAACTTGTGGAAAGGCTTACTTAAGATTCGCAGGTTACAAAGTAGATATGTGACATCTTAACTAGCAGAAATAACTGAGTTTGTACTTTTTTAAGTGCGGCAACTACATAACTTCCTACATTAAATGTACTCGCTGTAGAAGCAACAGTAACTGTGTGTGAACAAGATTAAACTTCGAGTTGTTTTTATTATCCTTCATTAACTTAGGACTGTTGGGTGTATTGATGGCTGGAGACGACTTTTTCTCTCTCAATGGTTCCATACAGCTTTCTTTGCAAGTTTAATCCACCTTTCTCTCCACGAATGGAATCGAGTCCCCTGTACATAAGTGTCATGTTCATTATTTGAAAGAAACTGATGATACTGATGATACCAAATGAGCCCGGAGTTCATCAGGATGTATAGTTACCCAGCATGCAACTTATTAAGTAACTTATTCCGTTTGGAAATAGAACTCGGTTTCCAGCTTAACCACCCTATTTACATAAATCTTAAGCTAGAACCACTAGGTCTTTTATGCTGCTGCTATTAACTGTTCTGTATTTTGCAAAACTTAAAGGATGTGGCAGTGAGGTTATTTGAGTTAAGGGTCGCCTATGCGCATGTGTTTATGGGAAGTGCAGACGCTGCAACCGGAGTAAGGGAGATAAAGACTTGCTGCGAGTAAAGGTAGCACTTTTATTTTACTATTTATATTTTAACTGAAAGCATAAAATGATACTACATTTAAAACTGAGAACAATAAGCACTAACCTGTGTTAGAAGGATTTTAGGGCAAAAGCCTATTTTGTTCCTTTAGGAGAAATGGGGAAAATTATTAATATTTGTGTTTCATGAAAATTTAAAGCTATTCATAAATTTTTATAGTGCCCTAAAATGCCCTAAAATGGTTGTTACAGCTTAATTTGTAATATTCCGCTTAAAATATCCAAATCAATGTATATTTCATTATTTTACTATTTATTCCCATACTCATATATGTAAGCAATATTAAATGCCAGTTTTTTGCACTAATACTACCAGGAAATGCAACAATTTGTGGAACGTTGTATTTTCGTCAAATAGAATTTCAACAACAATAAGGTATAATGGTTAGTTTGTCTGCTAGTCTCTTTCCCTCTCCTTATTTGTGGAGAAGTTTGAAATCGAAGCACGTTATCCTGTGCAGTTTAATATGCCAAAAGATAAAAGTGCAAAACCTTTGCTGATCCGGCAATGCCTAACAGATTTTTCACACTTCACTTACGATAGAAAAATAATATTTTGGGAGATTTGTTGCAAACAGGTATGTAACAATAGTTTAAATATATTTTAATGATTAGGCCAATATAATATTTATACATTTGTCTGAGATGAAGTTCTTAGCACGCAAGTACACTTTAAGCTTTTAAATTTCGATAGTTGAGGTATATACGAACCAAGTAATCACACTTTGTGATAGAAATATGGCAATACAAAGCTTAGAATTTATTCCGTTAATTTCTACCCCTTTTATACTTAGAAAGTGAAGTGACACCTGAGGCAGCAGGTGCAAGGGGCGGAACATGGCAAAAGCTCAGCAGAAAAATCAAAGCAAACAAACTCTACTGACAGCCTACTTCATCCAAACTCAGCAACAATTTCTATGCAGACTTAACCAGAGCGTTTGTTGCTTTCAACATTCCAGAGTATGCAATTGAATAAGATATTTTTACAAAAATGTTGCAAACAAAATATACCCTCTTGAATTTACCTTAGGAAAAAATATATATTCGACAGAATGTACAATGAAACTTTAGCGTCCATTTGGGAGGATATGCGCTTTTCTTATAAATGGGTATACTCTCAGGTTCTATGAATATATATGTAGAAAGTAATACAGTAGGGAAACTTGATCCTAATGAACCTTAGATTCCACAACTTGTACTTCCGGAAGTGAATAGCGATAGAGTCGTTATATCTGGCAATAAATATTATTCTAAAGTTCTGTTGTTTTGTGCTGACGCTGCATTATGCATAGTTACTGCAGCGCTGGTTCTTAAAACCTTTTACCTATTATTCATGTAGCCCGTTTAACTCACACCCTTCATAGGGTTTCTCACACAATCAGGAAAGAATTCCCTCTTGTCAATTCATTCAGTTCCAAATATAAAAAAAATATTTATGCAAAGAATATGCATCCAGGATTTCAATGTTCAGAGAGAAATGCCCAGATATTCCATTCCAACCTCAGTTTGTTGTAACACTATGGGGAACATGGATTTAATCGGTGATGTATTATTCTAAATACTTTGAAGAATTGGTCAAAATTATTGAAGAGTTACCTGAATCCGATACTACAACGTGTGTAAGATCAGTGAAAGAGTGTCTGAATGACCCGTTAAGATATTGCCAACATAACATCAAACTTTTCATTCATACCTGGAAGTACTGAGCACTTAGAGAGTAAAAATCGATTCTTTGTAGTCTATAGATATAATGAAGAAAGTAAAAATCGATTCTTTGTAGTCTATAGATATAATGAAGAATGCCCATTGTGTTTTGGAGGAAACTAGGGAAAAATTTAAAAACAAATAAGACAAATTACAAAATAAGGATGTAGGATTTTCACTGTTGGAAAAAGTGACAAGATGTTCCAGTAGATATTGGTATTTAATATAATTGATTTAGAATTTGCTCCCCTGACATCTGTTGCAATAGAAAGAATATTTTCTGCTTTCAGAACGATTCTCATTGACAAAAAAGAAAAGATTAACTGTGGAAATTTTAGAAAAAATTCTGGTGAAATACTGTGCAGAAAATTATCAAAGAGAATGAGCATGGAAATGAATTTCAAAAACTTCCAAAGTATATTTAATTTGTTGTATGCAATATATTCGATTTGTGCAGTTATATTTGTATAGTACAGTTCTTAAACTGTAATTTTTGATGTCTAAAAACCCAATGTCTGATTATAAGATATCTTGAAAATGATGTCCCTCAGCGGCAATACATTGTCGACTTTTGTGTAGGAAATCTTCTGTTTTTCATCTAATTTTTCTCCGTAAGAAGAATGACAGTTCGGATCGCGTTTCATGTCAAAGAGAGATTCTGTCTCTTGTAGCTTTTTAACAAATTGGCGAACGATTTCTCAAGCTGGAAAACGATTGCCAGGGCATTTTCTTACGAATTCCCTTACCACAAGTCGTTTTCACATCGTACATTAAATCCCGTTATTCAAGATTATGTTTATATTGTGGCTTAAATAGCACACAATTTACATGCAATGAAAGTACCGAACACACGAAAGCACCACAAACTGGCAAAGACTCCCTAAAACTAACTACAAGCTGTTATCTGCACATACATCACATGGTCTTGACGCCTGGTTTTTCCCAGTAATCAGCCATGTTCTGTCGGCTCGTACTCAAATAGCCTCACTCTAGAACATACTAGTGAGTTCGAAAATAACATTTCAGCTATTGCAGTAGCTTGCATTGCTTGCTTTAGCCCTTTAATAGTTGCGCCTTTAACAGAACGAAACACGAAACGTAAGTGATCAATCTACTTGTAATTAGGCAAGTTTTATTTAGTGAACTTAAGACTTAACAAAGATTCCGAGTTCTTCCTAGGAAAATGTTCTTTTGTGCATCCAACTTAGTCCTCTTTTTAAACTAATCGTCTTTCTGTGTTTCCCTTTCTGATTTGATGGACAATGAGGCGAAACTCAGTTGATAGCAATTCAGAATTATGGTCTGGTGGCTAAGTATTTTGTTGTACTAGCCGTAGAAAATACAAAATTGTCTTAAGGACGGTTTATTTTGGAAGTTTTCTAGACCTCTCAAACTCTATTTCTGATACGTCTGTCCGCAGTTACCACTAACTACAGTTTTGTAGATACACAATTATTGAAAATTGTCTGAATAAAATGTCTCCCTCCCAAGAAGTAAAAAGCATCATGTTCTTTGGAGAGTACAGTTGCTTAAATTGTAATGCAAGATGAAAACGTTTCAACTGGATTCATAACTATTGCGTTTTCATATTTTTCTTCTTAACATACAAGCATTGGGCCTGAAGATATTCCGCCACCGTTTTTTTAACTCCCAACTTCCCGTTTATATGTTTAACATAGACAATGATAAATATTAATATTTTATTGGAATATAAGAATATTTCATTAGGGATAAGTCTTGCTTAATTCATTCAGCAGACTCCTTATCTGTTCTCTGCGCATCACAAATTAATCTCCCAAAGCACGTGTTTCTAATAATTTTTAAACATTGGCAATTACTGAACTGTACTACTATTTCCTGACAATACTATTTTGTATCATAGAGTTTCATTTCTTTTCTTTACACTTGTTTTTCTTTACACATTAGTATTGTCACTCCATATTTTGCAGATTTTTTTTTTTTTAAGGGAAACATACAGATTCATGTTTCACATTAGATAATATTTTTTTAAATATCTCAAACTATGTACGAATCTGCCTCCTTGGTCTTGTGGTTAATGTTTCTAACTGCTGTTCCGGAGGTCCCGGATTCGATCCCCGGTATCTTGTTTCGAAATGTTCTAAGTTAGGGTGGACTGGAACAGGCCCACTCAATTTCGTATTGATAATTGGGGAGCTGCCTGATAGAGATGGCGTCCTTCGATGTCATTACGCAATATAGGCGACCATTGGGGTGCTGCATGCTGATCATATGCGCCCTGCAATGCTGCCCATTACCCATGATATTGCAAGGCGGAAGTAGAGGACACAGAGGTCGCTGCGGCAGGTATATGCCCACAAGGGGGGATTGGACGGATTTTCTTTAAAAAATTATCATATGTACATTATACATCGTTCATTAATATTTTTAGATTTTGTCATGTAATTTGTAGATTGTTTTAAAACCTTTTTCGTAAAGAAAACATGAATATAATGCAGCAAAAAGAACATTTTCGTAAGTTTTATTATTCAAAAGAAACAGGAATTACTTTTTGCTTAGTTCTTTCTTTTGCTACACAATAAAATTGCTTTCAAAATATTTTTATTTATTATGAGATTATTAAAACACATATAACTTTCAGCGTTGTACTATGATTTCTTAGTAAACGGCGTATAAAATCCCCTCCTTTTTTCTACATTCCTTTCAATGTTTTTCTTCACAAAATATTTTAAAAAAATAACCTATACATGATACATGCATTTAGTCTTTTCAGTAGACTAATTTTATAACATATCGCTCAGCAGTTATAATAAATCGCTCAGAAAAACACGCAAAAAAGCAAGTGATGAATTACACATTATATGAACACAATTTCTGCAATTTGTAAGTTTATTGTAAATTTTTTTTCTGGAAAATCCATATAATGTTTTTTTTTTTAAGAATTTAAAAATTCAATATATAATGTGGAATATTAAGAGTAACTTTCTCCTTAATAACTTATGTGCGGCTGCTGACAAGCCGCTTTTTGTTGGGTTTAAGACCTGAATATTGGCAAGTCAAACTGTGAGTTCTTTTATATTTTATGAAATTTCTTTCTAAAATTAGTCTACAAAAATTCAACTTTAATACTAGCGTATAACTGAATAGCATTTGCATCTCTTGCTTGATAACTTAAGAGTACCTACATATATTATCAAATTATTTGAAATGCCGAATGAATAAATTAAGATATGATTACTACAAATTTGGCCTTTAACTGCATTTCCTTATAAAAAAGAATTCTTCAATTTGAATGGTAAAATATAAAAAGCAATATCATTATTGCGTTACAGAATTACAATTTCTTAATACCATGAGCTACCACAGCTTCTAGAGCATACATTTTTGAACCACCCAGTGCTTCCCATAGTATATAATATGCTAGTGAGCATCTTTATAGCTCCTAAGCTGTTTAAGTAAAACATTTTAATTTCCGGAAAGTTATGTATCGCCGTATAAGTGTTTAAGCTCCAGGAACAAGGCAGAACATCGTTCTGGGATGGCAAATAGGTTTATCAACGTCAGCTTGTTGTATTACTAGCTTCAGTTTTGTATGGTTACGCTTGATTGAACGCTGAGTTATGACATCGTTAGCGATGCTTTACATCCTATACGCGGCTATGTCTACAAAAAGGAAATAAAGATGTACAACGGTGTCTTCCAATTCAAACTTATTGAAGCTTCTATAATTTATTTAAAATTCCAAAAATTACATAATATAAAGTTTTGTTAACAATTATAATTTACATGGAAATATAATTACTCCAGCTTATACTGTAGTCTTTTTTGCAGTTCTATGCACTTTCTGTATTTTGTTACTTATTTACTTTTAATCGTATGCCGATAACATTAAATATTCAAAACGATCTCTGATAGATAATTAACAAGAGAGAATGTGTTCTTCACTAAATGAGAGCATTGTATTTCCGGATCAGCATAAAACATTAACCAAGTAAATTGATTCCATTAATGTGGGAACCTATGCATCAAATATTCATTGATGGTTTGCACCAGTGCATAAAATAGAATTCTAATTATATTTTTGCAATAATAACAATAACAATAATAATAATAGAACAATTAAAATGTTTCTGAAGTTATTAAAACAGAGCGATTTTCTGTAGAAATCATTTAAATTAATTTGCTCTGTAGTGAGTGTGTATTTGTCATTTTATTAAAACTATTTTGCAATGGTAATTACTTTAACTAATGACAATATTATAAATTCTTCAGAAAAATTTAAAGAAAATAAAATTTTAATGAAATGAATTACAGCATAAAGAAATTAATAACACACCCAAATATAAATAAAGTCCTGGAATTTAAAGACAAAGAAAGTGCAAAATGTAGACAACAACAATATAATACACTTCACTTATGTTAAAATATGTAATTGTATTTTTAGGTTTGTGTTGGTATCTAGGAAAAATCTCATTTTTGTGGACTCTTTTCTTCCATATTCAAAATGCTGATCTCTGTCCATACCAACACGATTACTGCCATCATTTTGTTAAACTTCAAACGACTTTCTTCCCTTACAGCTTTTTCATTGTGCTACATATCCTTCAGCATTATTTTAATTTTAGATCAGTACTCTCGTATATAATACACCCAAATGATTGACACTGATATTTTATCTATCATTCTTTCATTTGTACAACAAGAAGTAATGCATTTCAATATTTATCACGTATTAGTATAGAAAGCAACGTGGAAAAAGTCAATAAGTTTAATTAATTAAGTGAAATTGAATAAATTCTAAATAATAATTTTATAAGAGTTAATTTCAGTGTCAAATTTATTATATGAATATGAAACACTAATTATAAAAGAAAAAATAATAATAGAGCTCGATTAAGTTGTTAAGAGAAAATGCAAAGTGCAAGAAAACTGGATTATAAAACATTAGGGGAATAAAGAAGGTATATGGAATTATCTGGACGATATAGTTATAGAACAAAGACTGAAACTGATGATTAATATACAGGTAAAACATGTTACGTCATTATCTTCGAACTAAAAGGTAAATAAATGGCAGTTTTCCTAATGACTGTGGCATAAATTATATCTATTGATTGCTTCTTGAATCCAATCCATAAAGGAAGAAGAGGAAACACACATTTTAAATATAATAAAATCGCAAAACATAATAATGCATACGTACTGAAGCTTATCATCCAATAAGTTATTAGGATGATAAATGTGCATGAAACAGATAGTTTAGAATTAGTTCATTAGTAAGTTCTTTAAGATTTCTTTATGCTGTAAAACCTGTGTGTTACCCAACAGTATGCCTTCAATTTAAAATTGCCTGCAGAGAGATACTACTTTTTAAATGACAATTATTGACAAAGAAGTAGATATTTAACTGTACCTACAACAAACAGAGAATGTCAACCATCTCATTATTGGTCATGATCTTCCAAATGAACTTGTATATAGAACTGGAATAGTACTAAATTAACGGTAGTCTTCAAAAACAAAGGAAATACATGGACAGAGAGCGCATCACCTCCTAAACTAAAAATCTGAAAGCATTGGGAAGCATGCGATTCATTAAAAATTCGTTTACACTTATTTTAGAATAAACGCATACATCTTAATTTCCCATATTTATGTAAAAAACAATAAACGGAAATATTTTAGTACATGAAATTTAGTTAAAATATTTCGAGAAAATGAGTTTTCGCCTTTAAGACATATTTTACAAGAAAACTCAAAATAAATTATGGTTGTATTTTCATTAATTAATCATTAACTAAAAAAGAGTTGCCAGTCTATATAGTATTTTAACTGAAGATACATTTTCATGCCGTATTTTGATGTAGGTAAACAAACCAATGTTTCTACCCATAGATTCTGCACTTAATATTTTTACTTGCTTGAAAAATCTTGTTTTTCAATTTTTATTACTCACATTTATAAGTATGTATTTTTTCTCAAAACTTTCGGCTCACATTAAAGGCTTGATATCTTATTACTGTGTTTATTTGTTAGTGATCTTTTCATTATGTTATATAAATTGTTAATATATTTTCTTTAGTTTATGTAGTGATATTGCAAATTATTCAAATTTATTTAAATGTTTCCTAAAAGAATGTTTCTTGAAAATCAGATATAAGTCACTCACTTCATAGTTGCAGTAGCACTTAAATTATACCAAATACAACGAATTAAGTGAAACAGTGATTTAACTAAGTTGAAATGGCCATGAACCCCGAAAAGTACATATAGCTAAATAACATGCGAGAACTATTTTCCATTAATTAAAATGTTTTATTTTACTTGCACTTTTCAAATAAAATATACAGGTAGATGATTAAGAAAATATTACAACTTTATATAATTTATCATAAAATGCCATAAATGGATGTTATCATAGATTCCATACTGCCGAGAACACATGCATACTCAGGACAGACAGATTATGATAAAATATTACACAATAGAGAACACACTTTATTTGAAGAAAATATTAAAACGTGTAATATATTATTATTGTTATTATATAAAATCATCTATAAAATTTACAAATTTATAGAAATTTAATTATTGCAGTATTCCTGTTATTTGTGCATTCATAATACTATGTAATATTGTTGGCATAATTGAAAATGTCGTGAAATTAACTAATTTTAAAGAGAAGCAACTGTACTAGTATTAGAAATAATATTAAAAATGATTCCATAGTAATTATATTAGTTTATTTTCGGTCAATTTACTTTATCGCTGCTTTATTAATGTGGAAAACAAACTCTGAGTCAAACATAGCTTTTGTAAAAATATAATATAAGGCTAGATGGAAAAAAAAAATACTTGGCATATCTTTAATATGTTACAGAAGTGTAGATGTTATAGAATCAGATTTTTGTCCCAAAACTTCCTTGCACAGCCCTTAGTCACCTCACATCACTGCTGGGGGTGCCCATATGTACGATTAATTCCATTGCCGAGCAAGTTTGTTTGCAGTGTTAAAGATCGAAGTCTTTTGAATGTTTTTATGAATTGCCTTATCAAACACGTCTCATCTAGAAGCTCTGTGAACCTCTAGGAGGGTCGTCGGGTGAACGCACTCCGACACAAAATATCGACAAAAAACGAACTGCAACGGAAAATAAATTACAGCCGTGGCAAGGAGAGGACCTCCGCGTTGTGAAAATATTATTGCCTTTTAATATACACCACTCCTGGTTCAACGTATTAGGTTTATTGATAAAAAAGCTGACACGGCATAAACGGGAGGTTTTATGGAGTTGGGAGCATTTGCTTTCTGCTAATGACTACTCACGTCTAATTCTAGAAAAGTTATCTGCTGTTTAAATGCCCCCTCGGGGAGGAGTAGCCGTTTATAACGGGGTATGGGGCAGATCTTCTCAGACAAAGCAGATGATGCCACAGCAGCTTACTGGACAGGGATACCTACAAGTAAAATCGTAATGTGACCGTGCAATGAGTTCCGTAATCAATTTTCTAACCGAATCCAGTCCCAGAATTTTTGGATCAAAATGAAATTTTATCGTGCCAATAAGTTCAGGACCATTTATAGCATTTCAGAAATACGCATAATTTGCATAAGTATAAAATATGCTAAAAGTTTATATTAGGCATATTTAATATCTCCACGAATAAATCATTCTTAATAATAATAAAAACAACAACAATAATAATAATAATAATAATAATAATAATAATAATAATAATAATAATAATAATCTACTGCTGCGCTACATAGATCCTTTAGGTTTGCACAGGGACTTATTCAACTGTCTCTTCAACGATCTAAATTCCCCTTTCCAGTTGGTTTATGTTTTACTATAAACAAGGCCACCATTCGTGTCTTCGCTCACTGTTATATTATTTATAGATTAATTAATTACTGGTTACGCGTATTTGAAGGGGATTGCATGACATTAAGGGCTTAATGCTACGAACATCAGATTAGTAACTAGAATCAAAGATACTAGGCAGCGAAAATTAAAAGAAGTTTAGAGAGTACTTGGATGGTAATTAAACTAACAGAATACAGCGACAGAATGCAGAGAGAAAATATCGCTTAGTTTAGGAAAACAACTCAAAATCGGTTGGGGTAGAGAGATGTGCATGTATTTCATGAGTTCTCTAAGAAGATTGGTTCTAGCGTGGATATGATTGGATCATGGAAGGCGACTAAAATTATATATGGGACTGGGCAAGAACATAGAAAACTGGCACCACATTTTAATAGACCGCTCAGATGCCAACAGTGGAGGTTGGTTGCGCTTGTAGCTAAGTATGCTAAGTCGTATAGGGATAGGTTAGCATGCTGGGATCTGTTTGCACAGGAAGACAAAGCTTGCTTCTTTTCTATGCAAAGTGCGTGAAATTGAATTAGCAGGGCTTTGACAGCGTAGAGGGGCTCCACACACCATGCGTGTGCTTTTCCGTTAAAGCGGAAAAATGATAAAGCACTTACAAATTCACAGATATATATATATTGTTATATGGGACAGGGACAGTATATATATTAGTACAATAATTAATAGTACAATAAATTTGTGTGTGTGTGTGTGTGTTTGTGTGTGTGGTGGTTGAACGCGCGCTCGTGTATTTAACTGTGCTTAGGAGATAATAATTGCAATTATATTTTATATGAGTAGCAAATTATTTTTCTATAAATGCCTATGTAATGAATAGTATGTAAGGTCAAAATACCTATGTGAACGATGTGATACAAGAATGAACAATAAATACACATTACTACTACTACTACTACTACTACTACTACTACTACTACTACTACTACTACTACTACTACTACTACTACTTCTACTACTACTACTACTACTACTACTTCTACTACTACTACTACTACTACTACTACTGCTACTACTACTACTACTGCTACTACTACTACTACTACTACTGCTGCTACTGCTACTACTACTACTACTACTACTACTACTACTACTACTACTACTACTACTACTACTGCTGCTGCTACTGCTACTACTACTGCTACTGCTGCTGCTGCTACTACTACTACTACTACTACTACTACTATTACTACTACTACTACTACTACTACTACTACTACTGCTACTACTACTACTACTACTACTACTACTGCTACTACTATTACTACTACTAATACTGCTGCTACTATTGCTGCTACTGCTATTACTACTACTGCTGCTGCTATACTACTACTACTACTACTACTACTATTACTACTACTACTACTGCTACTGCTACTACTACTAGTGCTGCTGCTGCTACTACTACTACTTCTGCTGCTGCTGCTACTACTACTACTGCTACTACTACTGTTACTACTACTACTACTACTACTACTACTACTACTACTACTACTACTACTACTACTACTGCTACTGCTACTGCTACTACAACTACTTTTGCTACTGCTACTGCTACTGCTACTACTAATGATATATTATTTATGTTCTCAACCTTTCTGGTTATATATTTAATTTGAACTCGTTCAGTTCTTCTTTTATGTTTTCTTTCAACTGAAACTTCAAGAGTCCTATATATCAAGTAGAGGCTCAATAATTTTATAAAATTTTATTTTTGTTTTTTTCTTCATTTTATTTTATAATAATTGAATTAATTGTACAATACATTTGAGCCCTTTGGTAATTATAACTATTTTTAAATATCATTATCGCAGCCAAGAAATCCAAAAGAAACAATTGTTTAATTAGTTTATTTTCAATAACCATCTTACTTTACATCAGACGCTCATACATTTTCTCTGTTGATAGATTATTGTTAGCATGTATTTTTTTATCCTTTTCTTCCAATTAGAGGATATCTTTGTAATATTCTGTCATTTTCAGCAATTACGATATGATTCTCCGCAAATGATGCAGTAAACTAATTAAATCTATGCTGTATAAAACCAGTAATTTTCGAATTTTTCATTCTCGTAGAATTTCGTCAATGTAATAATTAATAGTTAAGAGGCAACAGACTACGTCCTTATATTGCTCCCTTATTTACTACGATAGATTATGCACTTAATAATAATAATAATAATAATAATAATAATAATAATAATTTAATCACCTAAGCCCCTTGAATTGTCTTCCCCTCTGAAACAGTTCTTTTCACGGCAATCTTGGATGTTTCACGTCAGTCATTTTATTTGCTACCGCTATTTTTATTTTTTATAATCTGCCATTATGTGTTTAATTATGCTACTGCTTTATCACTTTTAATATATTATCTGCAATTTGAAGCATGTTTTTACTGCTTTATCAACTACGAACAGCAAACAGTATAGTTTTACTTTCTCAGTATTAAATCATTACTAAAATATTAAAGCGGTGTTCTGTAGTTTACTTCAAATGAATAAAATAAAATCAATATTTGAACATCTTTGTCTTACACACAGGCTTTAATGTTTTGGTAAATAATATTATCTGAAGCATACCAGCCTCGGCTGTCTAGTTGACCGAAGTCACTAAGGCATGGTCTCGTGAACGACAGGTCTGCAGCTCGAGAATTCTGATCTTCTCTGGCAAGTGCCGGAGAGGTATCCTAAACTCTAACCGTGGTGATTAACTAACCTATCCGTGGATTATGCAGCTGACATAGGAAGTTAATAATGTGTATAATTGAGTGAACAAATTTTAGCCCCAAAACTTTGGGTAATAATTCTATTCTCTTATTTCGTCATGCTGTTCCAATAATTTGTTTTGTTTAAAATAAATCCATGTATAGGTTAACTAAATGGTGAAATTTATTAATGAACTAAGGGGTGTAAACGTTTTCATTGGTTATTGATGTGTGAAAATTGGTACCATGGACTCAAAGTTGACTTAGTATCGACCATACAATATAGCTGATTCTGAACTCTGCCTAGCGTTCCAATGTAAACAACAGCAGATTTCTACATAGCAGCCACAAACTTTAATCCCTCTCCTCTTATTTCATATGTTACATATATTGCGACAGGTTTGTGGTAATATGTTGTTCCCAAAGGAATTGTTCCATCTCTGGTAATAGAGCAATTCTAACTATAAATCAGTGAAGCATTAAACGAGCTAGTTTTTGCCTGTTTGCATGAATCCTGTTACCACCACAAAGTGTGGTTGTGCTAGTTAGTCGATCTGACTGCTATCCATGGGATTTCTTTCTATGGGGGCATTTGAAGTTTATAGTTAATCTAAGAGAATATAAATGTATGGAGTTGTAACATGTAAGTTTTAGTAGAATTGTTTTCCACAAGGCTTCTTCAACATTTATTCTTTACAACTCCGTATTTACTAGTACTTTCTCCTTTTTTTAACTAGAGTATGTATCAAGCTCATGTAATTTGGATATGTTTTTCTACAAGTGCAGTATTTCGGTAACCTCAAATGCTATTGTAATTTTTAATATTTTTTATAATTAGGGAATAGGTCGATGTACATGTATTATATAGTAGCATAGAAGTGAAGATACGATAATGAGAATGAGCGTAGTATGAAGAAACAATAATATAATTATAAAAATATAAATTCAATATTTGATTATGGTGGATTTTAGGCTAGTATAATTAAAGTAAAACATAACTGGCATTGACCTTTTCTGTTTCAAATACATCTTTCAGCCCATTATCTTAATGTGATTGTTTTTAAGGTTTTCGCTAAATGTCAAGAAAATATTTTTTCTTTGACCTCATTCTTCTTAAAAAAAAAAATGTAGTATCTTTTAACACAATTTCTTTGATTTTTTCTTGTAATGAAAATGCGATTACCAAACAATACAAATAAATGAAATTGAATAATAAATAATTTATTGAGAGAAATCAGAAAATCGATTCTTGTACCACCTTATGACGTAGGTGCATGAATAAAATTTTACCGCCATCTAAAAGTGAAAGATAACGCTTTAATATTGAGAAATCCTTATTAAAATATTTAAATGCTAGTTATTTCTCAGGAAAATCAATAGCAGACCAATATTGTAGGAAAGTTCAATAATATGTTATGAACATTAAAAAATAGTAATTTATTTCTAAGAAGTGGACATAGCCTAATTTGAAATATAGCTTGTGGTAAATCACTATTTTTCTTTTAGAACGTCACGTGTAGTTTTTTACTAATACTTTACAAATGTTCTACATTATTTTGTTGAACAAAAAGTTATAGCTTCTTACTTTATAAGAATTAATACTAGTATACTTGTAATGTATTGGCTTGGATTGCTAGGAATAGAGGAGAAAATTTCCGTACTTCGGTTTGCTCAAGGGTTGGCCTTTGTGTCTACAATCCCAGCAAAGACACCTTCGAGTGAAACCAGAATCCATGGGTGGATATAGACGAGGTCTCTAACATTATTTCCAGCTAGAACATCGTGAACTGACAGAGCTCAGAATGGTAAATTCAGTAAACTCCACATAACTCCGATTTCAGATTTGTATATTCTGTGTCAAGTAGTAAATGAAATATGGGCAAAAACTTTTCCTTCCCATTTTTACAAACTTAGGCGTTGCAGTATACATAATGCATATATTGGGTCGTTAAACATTTTGTGTTTTATTTGAAATTAATATGTGTATAATACATCAAACTTTTGTAGAAACAATTCCACCTTCTTTATGAATAATTTGTGTACATGATTTGTAAATTTCTCGTTTTGGGGAATTTTTTATACGAAGGAATTTAGGAATTCATATTAATTGGTCTTGTTAGTTTTGCACTGCTTCCATTTTCGTATTTGTACATTTCATTCTCTGTCAGTTTTGGAATTGTTCTGGTTTTCTTGAAGACACCTTTTAATACAGAGATGAACCGGAAGAGATGGGGATGGGTATGGCAAAGAGAGAAGAGCGTTTTTTTTAACAAAGTTTAACGCCCTTAATAACTACTGAGGCATTACAAGCTGTGAAACCGAAACGGGTGGCCAAGGTCGTTAAGACGCGGACTCGTGAGGGGCAGGTCTGGGGTTCGAATCCCACCAGGACTGTCCTCCCTAAATGGGTTTTTTTCTAGGCTTTCCTCTGTCCTCATACACGGCAAATGCCGGAGAGGTACCCTAAACTTAGGCCTGGAAGACGCTTCATTCTTTAAAAATATCCTTTCCCAATAAATAATTTTATTTTATGTATCATCAGTGTTCAGAGGTAAAAACGAGCGATAAACACTACTAAAAAAAAGGCGGTGGACACTGATGACACATGAGATGAAATGATAACCTGGGAAAGAATTTTTTTTAAAGAATGAAGCGTTCCAGACCTAAGTTTAAGGTACCTCCCAGGCATTTGCCATTTATAAGGATTGAGGAAAATCTGGAAAAAATCTTATTCAGAGAGAACGGTCTTGGTGGGAATCGAACCCCAGACCTCCCGCTCACGAGTTCGTGCCTTAACGCCTCGGCCCCTCGTGGCTGTACGAAGGAGCATGAAAATATTCCCGTGAGTTTGTTGTTCTACATACATTCGTAGGTGCTTGTACTTAAGTAGAAGACGGGAAAGCACTGTGTTCATCAATGTAATAAAGTAAACACAGAATTTATTCATTTTTGAAAGAGTTGTTTTTAGGAAAGTAAATGCTACACAAAATAAAAGTGATAATCCGAATAAATAACATAGCCATTTTCCTGATTCACAGTCTTTATAAATGAACATATTAGCCATTTCTAATTGTTCCGGAAATATGCCTGCCCAAGATGGAAATTATGTACATTAAAGCACCTTCACACCAATAAACACTGTCGCCGCGGCTTTATGAACAGCAATCTAATAATATCTCTGTTGGTTTTATTTCCGCTACTTAATATGGTGAAAAAATTAAATATGTAACGGTTATTTATCTGGTAGCAACAGTATAGTAAAACCGTATATATTTATATATTTATGCAAGAAATGATCGGTACAATATTCAAAGGTATCATCCATGATTATACTGTCACGGTGTTGCAGAAAATCAATATTTGTATAACATGAAAAGATTATATGACTTTGACTTAGTATTTCAATATGTATTGAAAGTTTTCATTTCATAAATGTTTACAGAATTTCAATTAATTTGCACTTTATCTCTAGACTAAGGTTCATAGACTTTCAATTTGTATTACAAATCATTCTTCTGATTTGACCCACATATGTCACTTTTAGTCTGCCTCTCTTATCAAAATGTTCTACCACGTAGTTAAAAAGGGTTTTTCTATTTCCTTATCTTGGCCCTTATTTTAAACGCGTTACTAATTTTCACTACGATGAAGAAATGTGTCAATGGCGTGATTATGAACAACCGTACGAATTAACTCTGTCTCCTGCTCTTTGGTGTGTATTTTCACATTGCAATTATTTACCATGCACCTCCAATTATATATGTTCCCTTTCGAAATATGGTTCTTTGGATTCGTATAGTTGTCATAAACCAATAGGATTTTATCTCTCTCGCTGCTTATGATGATTTCATATTGACTTCAAGGTGGTGTAGTGGTAACCAAACTTGCCTCGTAAACCCAAGATTGCCGGTTAACCTCGGCCAAGACCAGTTGGTTTTTTCGGGCTTGATAATCCTAAGTATGGCTTCCTTCGCAAGCGAAATAAAGTCGTGGGTCCCGTGTCATAGATTTACGGCAGGCAAAATAAACTCAATGCTGAAAGAAGAAGCCTCTGAGCAAAATTGATCGGCCGTTTCACGCCCTGAATTTAATGGCACGCTGATGACCTGAGATGTTAAAGAGCGTCCCTAAATAAAACAAATAAAAAAATGTTACGTTTAAACGCAACGCTAAGTTCACTTTGTCAACAAGCATGCACTATTGTCCCTGCGCTATCTGTGAGTCTTACATACAAGAAATGTGGGGATGCACGCACAGAGAGTACCACCAGTAAACAAACATCACAATGTACGAATCTATTTTGCTCAATTTACATATTTGGTTTTTGAGATAAGCTTTATTGGATGAAGTTTCAGAATTTCGAATTCCTCAGAAGGTTTTTTTTTTAATAGTATTTAACGTCTTTTGAATACTGATGATACATAAAATTATATATTGGAAAAGGATTTTTTAAGGAAGGATAAATTCCAGACCTAAGTTTAGGGTATCTTCCCAGCATTTGCCATTTCTGAGGAAAACCTGAAAAACATCAGTCAAGAAGGACGGCCCTGGTGGGATTCGAACCTCAGATCTCTCGCTCACAAGTCCGTGCCTTGACGACCTCTGTCACCCGTGGCGGACAGAAGGTCCGCTTTCATACCACAGGCTGATACAAAAACCTTTTCCAAAGCGCAAGCCAGCGTTACAACGCACCAGCCCACCTCGCTCTGGCACTTTCGACCTTGTAACAAAACCAATGAAAGGATATGAAATGAGAAGCGGAAGCAAAAAAATTCATACCAGCATCATCGCCTAAGTAACCATGGGAAACCACGGGAAAAAAAATCTCAAGGTCAGGATGGTCAACCACAAGGGGTTTTAATCCGGACCTCCGGTCTACGAGTTTCAAGTGTTATCGCTTGAGTCATCCCATCAGGTCGTAATGTTCTGGACTATAGTTTTTAGGAATACAGTTCAATGTGTATCATGATATTGAAAACCTAAGTGGAAGAATTTCAGAGAAGTGAAAGCGAGCACAGTGCAAAATAAAATGGACAGTTTTCACGATAGACTGGGACATTGCTTGACCAATGAGTATTTCTCGTTTTAAACATCTATTGCAAAACAATTCTTCTGTGAAAACGTTCTATTTCATACCAGTGTTTTACTAGTTTCTATTGTGTAGTAATTAACTAATTCTATTAGTTACTGGTTAAATTAATACAGAATAATTATATTTTGTATGAATAAATTAATTACATATATTAATACTTTACCGAGAAATCGTCTTACATACGATCAATTTTCATATATTTTTCTATTTTTATCTCGAAAACCATAAAGGGGCTCGTACATTATATTAATGAAAAGTAAATACAATCAAGATTAATTGCAATAATGATGATAATAATAATAATAATAATAATAATAATAATAATAATAATAATTAAGTACCGTAATTGTGTTTGCCCTGTTTAATTAAAATAGACACTCTTAGCCACATCGGTATGTTCTGTATACAAATTCATTTAGATCATGAGCGTACTTAACAATGAAACTTCAAGCAATAAGCACGCATAACAATGTTACTACGAGTATTTAACGTATTGGAAAGTAGTTAATTATGCTAGAAACAGTAATCAGCACATATAAAACTCATCAGATATGTTTTTTATTATATATGCGACCTATTTTCTATTCTTTAGGTACGAGCTTAAACTTTATGATAATATATTTGTTTATAATCACTATTTCAATGTGACATAATCTTAAAATCGACCAATGAAACGAAATATAATTTTGAATTTTGACAAATCACAGCCGAATTACGGACTTAAATTATAGAAAAAAAATATCGAATACGTTTAATCATGGACGTGCATTTGTTTTGTGGTCAGTGTAGCCAACTCTACACAATTCCTAAACACGCATCAGTGACCACTTTTGCTAGAGGCCGGGTAAGCTCTTGATATCAACAAAAGCATGGAAATCGACAATCATAACGTAAAATGGAGGGTTCTTCAAAGTGTTTTGGTGTTGCGCCAAATGTGTAAATTGATTTTATCATTAGGAATTCCAAACCACAGAATACAAAGAAAAATAGAAACACTGTACGTTAGCTTTTTTTTTTTTTTTTTCTCGGTTGGTATTTGAAAATCGAATAGTAGCGATTTTAATAGTCGACTTTTGTCCATTTCAGTCTCACAGTTTCGATATTCATAAGTAGAACATTTTATACAAGTGTTAATGTTTTGTGTGCGAATTTCAAATATATATATCACTTTTATTCTATTCATGAAATAGTCCTAAACTCGTATTTTACTCTTCTCTATTGACATTACTGGCAATCGGCATTCTTCTGTCGCAAGATTGCTTGAAAAGGTTAAGTACAAATATACAATTATTAAAATTTTGTAAGCCAAATTTAGAGGAATTAGAGAAATTCATATTTTATTAATAGAATAGTCCTAATATTCCTCTCGTGATATTACTTGTGAAAAATATTTCCGCTTAGCCCCTCTGGAGTTTTCTCTCCTCCAACCTGTACCTGTTCGAGACATCCTACATTTTCTAACTGACAGACACACGGAAGCGATATTATAGGTTTAAGCGGATGCCGCTCCCAGAAGACATTGCCTCGCTAAGGAGATGACCGAATCTCATTATATTGCAGATATTGTAGTAACCGACGGCCTCTTGGCAATAAATTCATATTTTACTTTGTAGCCAGGAATGCTGGCTGACAAAGACAACTTTCATCTCGTACAATCGGATTGTTTTGCGGCAAGATAACCCTTTTGCTGGCGATGAACTGGACCCAGTGCCTTGCCTTATAGGCAATGTGTAATGTTCCCTCGTCCCAGATGCATCTCCAACTCCCAACTATGGCCTCCCACGTCAAATGGATCCTTTCTTACTGCACCTTACACTCTAGTATGAGCGTATAAGAAACATTTCATATTTGAAATATGCCTAACCAATTCAAAAACCCCTGTGAGTAAATCAATACACTAAAAAATATGTGGGATTTCAAAATATTCATTATTACGGTTTTAATATTACAGGTTTGTGCATTCATTGCATGTAATTACTTGTTCATTTGTTATTATTTTAAATTCATTATTGTTTTTGTTTTTAAATTGCTTAACACTCTTTCATATACTTCTTTTGATTTTAACACTGCTGTAAGTTTAATTAAGTAAGTAATTTTACACCTTAATTATTTATGCTTCCAGTTTTTTGTTCTTTGTTCCTTTATTTTTATAGGTCTGCTTCTTGCAGTGTATCTTAAATCTCTTAACGTTTCATGAATTTTTACACTTTTAATCTTATATTTTGAGGTAGATTGTTACTTTGTTTTACTATTTATTTCTTTTTTCTATATCAGCTTCTATTTACACCCTAATCCATATTTTTGTTTTACGTTTATTGCTTCTAAACTTAAAATTGGTTTCTTTTTCATTTTATTGTACTTTTTATAAATATTACGTTCAAAATCTATCGAACTGAACGGAATGAACTAATGGCTGGTACTGTAAGAAAGTTAGAAAAAGAGAAGGAGGGAGTAAGTGATGCAAACGATCTCTATGTTAGCATTTGCTGTTTCTGGGCGAGGGGAAAAATTCCACTATATAAATGATCCAACAGTATTCGAACTTACATATTCCATTTTGAACTTATTCAGACTGTTACCGTAGGTAAATGAGTGGATACATATACATTTCTGACGTTATTTAGTTGCATTTGTATTTTTCTTGGTGCGTGCACTTAAAAATTGTATTCAACACCAGCCGGCTACCATTTTGTAAATAAAATTGAGTGTTGCATAGTATTGGAGAGGCCTTTATTTATTTGTTTTTTCCCTGTAAGTAAGATTACAATTATCCAGACACTTATTCATTACGTTAAGGAATGAAGTGAATAAGAGTTTGCTCATGAAAACTAGGTTGTCACTTCTCTGCAATCTCTTTCAGTACATGTTATAGTACTATAAGAGATTAGGTGTGGAATGAGAGTGTGCATATACTTTATTCATTTTATTCTTTATTTATTAATTAAAATCTGTATACATATATATTAAAATAATATGAGAAACAGAGAATATTCCTTGTTTCTGCTCAATCTTTGATGTACGAAAATAACAATGGCAACGCCGGATAATTACTACATATCTCATAACAGTGTGTTATACTGTTAAAGAAAACGATAACACTAGACATCCGAAATTAGTAAGATGAGATGAGATTATTGAAGTTTGTTCAGCATTTTACGTGTTGACTTAGTAGAACTTCTGAGCACTTGAACTTAAACATCCCCACAGCAGCTGTAAGAACGGATAGGATTCTTTTTTTCCCCCCTATATGTTTGCAGCTGATTTATTTTTAAGTTACTTTTCACCAAATCATGTGATATTGCTCTTTGCAGGAATACCAGCTCTTCGATGCAACAATTGTCCGCCTTTTGTTAACATACGTCTCCACTATTACAATTATTTTTTGCAGAGAATACCTTTCCCGTAGTATGACTGTGAACACTACCTCATGGCACAAACTGCTTCCTCCATGTTGAAATAGCCGCCATCTTTGGAATTCATCAATACACAACTGTTTCGTTTCTTTTCTCCTCTCCATCCTTATTCTTTCATTATCTGGCTCGCCGCGGCCTTGGCTGTATGCACGCTCGAGGCTCACTCGCGTCGGTGCTTCTTGGGCCACGCAGTATTTCCTTAATATTTATGCATTTCTTATCCAACAATGTTTTCTTTTTATCAATTCACCCTAAGCGAAGAGTCGACTGTTTCATCATTCTGAGAGTAGCATTTGAGGTCATGGCTGAGATCTGAACAGCTGGTGTTCATACATAATTTGTTATCCAACACTTTAAAACATTTGGCGTGCAGTTTCTTGATGTGAAAGTTCTACTGCAAATTGCTACATTTTGCATATTGCAAAAATTTGTATCACGAAGGACATTGAAAAAGGGCTTTTTGACAATATTGTAATATACTGTGAGAAATAAACGTGAATGTATGTGCAGAATGGCATTACTTCGGCTATTAAGCCCTTCAAGATACTCGATTTCTGCCTCGCCTTTTTAAATTGTGGTTTCGAAGGCGAAATGCTCAATCCTGAATATTCTTCTGAAACGGAGTTTAATTCTGTAAACTACAACTTCAGAGAAGCAACTTTCAGAATTACGAGGGCAGGTCCATAGGTTTCCGGTCTACCTATTTTCTAGGTATGATAAAGACAAAAACTATATTTCACTTTTCAATATAATTACCCTTTATTGCAATAAACTTCTCCCCTCTTTGAATTAACATTTCAATCCCCCCCCCCCCCCCAAATAGTCATGTCTTGTCTGCAAAATGGTCATAAACAGAATCTATCACTTCTACGTCACGCTTAAATTTCTTTCCTCGAAGGTCCTTCTTGTTTTGAGAAGAGAAAATAGTCACTGGGAGCTATTATTTGGGCTGTAAGGTGGATGGTCGATCTGCTTCAAGCCACATTTCTTCACAGCTTCCTTTGCAACAAGATTTGTGTGCACAGGCGCGTTGTCGCGAAGAAGGCCACATCACCACTCAGCTTTCTTCGCCTTTTTTCTTTGATGGAACCACGTAGCCTGTGCAGTAGGACAGCATAGTACTCCCCATTTACTGTGGTGTTCCTCTCCTTGAAGTCAATGAAGAGTATTCCTTCACAGTCCCAAAAGATTGTGGCGATGATCTTCTTGCTTGACTGAGTGACCTTGGTCTTTAGAGGCGGTACTTCGCCAGGTATACGCCACTCCATTGATTCTCTTTTGGACAAGATATCATAGTAGAGGACTATCGTTTCATCTCCTGGAACAATGGTTTGCAGAACGTCTCTCTCGTTGCCACGGCAGAGCTCCAAAAATGCCTGACAACAAATGACTCGTTGCTGCTTTTTAACTGAGGAAAGAAGTCAAGGCACCCATATTGCACTGACCTTATTCATATTTAAATATTCATGAATAATTCGAAGGATTGTGGTTTTAGAAAGGCCCGACCTTGGTGCTATTTCTGTAAACTTTGAGCTGCCGGTCTTCCATAATTTCTGCTTCGACAAGGGAGATGTTTACAGGAGTGAGCACCTCCGAGGGCGGACCTGCATGCTCTTTGTCTTCAATGCTTTCTCGACCTATTCGAAAAATTTCGGTCCATTGATTTACGGTAGAATATGAGGGTGATGCTGCACCGTATACACCGTTCAATAGCTGTTTAATTTCATTTGGAGTAAGTCCTTTTTGTGAAGAACCGAATTACAGTTCGAAGCTCTATTTTGAACATGTCACAATCTTCTACACATAACCTTCTTTACGCAAATGTATCTGCGCAACTGAACACAGCGGAGCGGAAGTTACAGCAGCAATTGTTTACTTAAGAGATAAGATATGACAGCAGATAAGGGTTTTGTGAAAGCGACATTTCTTATCGGCGAGGCCGGAAACTTATGGACCCACCCTCGTGCCTTTAATTTTGTTTTATTTTAAAGTACTTTAATGTAAATATATTGTCTTTTTGCTCTTTTTTAAAATACTAATCACGCATTGATTTTTTTATTTTTCACCACTTATTATTATTATTATTATTGTTGTTATTATTATTATTATTATTATTATCATAATCATCATTTTTTGTTTTGTTTTTTGACACCTTTTCCTCCTAGTTGTTTGACTTTTTAAGCCCATCATATTCTATTTCATATTTCATCTCTTTCCTCTGAACTATCTGCATCTTCTATAGCTCTTAACTATTTTTTCTTTTTCATTTTAATGTTAGAACGCTCTGTGGACAGTGTCAGTAGGTCATCAAAGGAGATTGCGCCACTTGCAATGCTCCATAATAGGAAGCACAACGCCACGCGATTGTCATTCATTCACGTCTGTCCCCGAAAGTATTTATTGCATCCCCGCGGTCATCTTTCTTCTAATATCTTTCAGCAGTTTGCGCATTTCACATTTTATGATAATAAATATAAAGGCCGATGGGAAATCAATGGGCAGGTCTGTTAGCATAACCTGCTGCAATTCCAAGTACATATATGGTTTATCGGATTCGAGCAGCGCGAAACGAATGGCTGTTTGGACGTGAGAGAAAACCTGAGTGATTGCCCGCGAATGTGTGGCGTTTTCGATGGGTGGTCGAAAGGTTCTCACCCTACTTTACATTTATCAGATCTCGATTACGTCACTTTTTAGTCTACTTCGCCAATGCTTTTATTGGTAAAAAGGAAAGGAAATCGACGCATAAGGAATGTGATTAGGGAATCATTAGTAAATAAGTAAATGAACCAACTAACAGCGGAAAGATAATGAATGATGCATGCCATTAAAGACACAAATAGGCAGAAAAAGTGTGATATGTCATGAACAAGTCCGAAGAATATTAATTTGTGGAATAAGTGACTTGTTGGCTACTGTTCGATTTCATCTGCTGTAGAGAGTTCTACTGCAATTTATAATGTTCAGAAACATCCCAAGATTAATTTACATTAGCATGCAACCAATGCTTGGTTATTCCTTCTTTTTCTTCATCTCTTCCACTTGATTCTCCTTATGCACGACAGATATGGTAACCTATCCATTTGCACATTACATTTAACGATTTTAGTAAATTTCTCAAAAATTTACTCGTCTCTTTTTTCTACGTTTAGAACATGTGTCTTGCAGTAACACAAAAGAACCACCTTTCTGCTCATTCTACGCTTTTTAAGCCTGTTTTTGTATCTAATTCTTAGAAACCTATTATGAACTTTTTATTTTGTAAATTTTTGAAAGGAGTGAGAATTTATCTGCCCTAAAATTTCTCTCAATAAGCATTGTAGGAATCAATTAGAGATAACGTATTGGTTCATTAATTTAATAATTATGGAATTAATGAAAAATATATACTAAATAACATAAAAAGGAAAAATTCGAGCAACCTTAGGAGAAAAGAAAACAAATTTCCTCTCCTTTTCTTTTCTCTGCGTCTCATTCTCTATATACATACCTGTGTTCTGAATTTCATTGCTATACCGTTTGAAGGTTGCAAAACAGTTCAGTTTACTTTATAATTAAAATATTTCATTCTTTTTAAACCAGTTAAAGCAGTTAATTCATGTTTTTAAAATATTAAGTGGCATATTTTTTTACGAAATAATCATATAGTTAGCTATTTAAGAAGGAAAATATACAGAACTTTCCAAAATGGTTGTTGGAGTTTCAAAAGATCACTGCATAGTACAATTGAGATAAAAATACAAATGCTGTTTATTGCATAAACAGCTAAAAATTTTATATACATTGCATTACAAACGCCCATTGTCTGCAGATAACTGAAGATAGTTAATTTTTCTCACACTCTTCTCAGCATTTCACCAGTGATGATTAGAAAGATAGTTCCGATTGGTTATATCCAGAATAGTTGCAGATATAGAAGGGAGAGAAAATTGGTCTTTCATGTAGCCCCGCAGAAAAAAAAATCTCAAGGGTTTGGTCTTGCGACCAAGGCAGACAAGACAGAAACATCTGATCACCGTCGATCACGTGTCCAATCCATCACTGCGGTAAGTGCTGGTTTAAAAATGCTCTGGCTCCGCGTTGCAATTGAAGTGCGGTACCTTCTTGTTGCAGTCTCTATGCTTATTTAGCTGCGGTAACAGCCATGCATAATCATATCCAGATAAGTCAGCTCTGTTGTTGGCCTTTCGGAAAATAAAATTGGACCATGTACCTTTACCTTGAAAACAGCAGAAATTTCCATTTGGATGGCAGACCAAGGAAATAGAAAGAGCGCATGGAGGAAGGTTAGGAACCGCTTTAGGGATATGAATAGGCAGCAGACAATTGCGCAACGCAGAGCATGATTTCACTGAAGGTACAATCCTGGCTAAAATCAGAATTTACGCATGGAGCAGTACATGAAAACAGAGAACTAAACTCATTAGACAGAGGATCGCGTGGCTTAGACTAGGTTTAGATCACTGATGAATACGACCGGAGAAATTGTCCAATCTGTGAGGAGAGGGAATCATGAACACACATGCTGACTGAATGTAAAGGTACGGAAGAATAGAAGGAAAAGTATCTACCGCACTACTTGGGACTATTATTAGTTCCTGCCGGCTTGGTTTTAAATGGCCACACGTTGATCAACCAAATGTGTGGACAGCGTTGCCTCGGCTGGAGATGATTACTCGTGAATGTTATTTATTTGCTGTTTCCGTCTCAGAAGAAACAACAAATGCTGAAGGTAATAGCACTAATTTTATTGAACTTATATCAACGGACTTAGGAAGAGGTTCTGGCGTTGTGAATGAGCAGCAAGCTCGATATTACTTTTATCAATGGTTTATTCAACACCACTTTCCTATATACACCGCGCTTTGCGACTCATAGAGTCGAAACACTCTGTGTAATTATTCAGCTAGGTTTATTTAGATTATTGAACTGCTTGTCCCGATGAAATATATTATATACTGAAACGAATACTTAACAAAGGCTTCTTATGCGGTTTAAGCTTCGAATTTCGGTTGCCGAATTATGCAGTGTCGAGATGAATGCCGAAATGCTGAGCGCTGAATAACTAGAGCATAACGAAAATAAAAAATGGAATGAAGCACGGTGCCCAATCTTACTCTTAAAATGTATACATAATTCAAAGAGAAATCGGTGCGACACACAAACCGCGTGAAATACATGATACCATAGCGTCTCCCCTTCAAAATTTAAAATCTACCTCTACATGGTTTACTTTAAATCTGCCTGTCCTACTCTGATCGCTAGCTAGTCGGGGCATCTAAAATCTATCTTACGATACGTTGCTTTAAACTTTAACTGTATTTTCAGCTGATCGAGGTCATCCGCCTTCAACGGTATATAAACTCCCCTTGTTATGAAATTTAAACGGAACGAAAGCTTTCTTCTTACAAAAACATCTAAAACATCTTTTGAGTACAATAGGTAACGTCCTTGGCTTGCTTCTCCTCTACGTACAAAAGACCTGACCCTATTGTTCGATGCATTCTCAGCGTTATTGCGGACAAAGCGTTGCGTTTCCTAGTTTACATAGATGTCCAACTATGCAACATATTATGGAAAAATGTGAGTGCAAAATACACATAATTAAAAATTATTAAAGGGGAAAACACATAAATTATATTAATATTAAGGGGTGAAATCGTAGGAACAGTTTCATCCTTTACAGGATTGAACAGAGGAAAATGGCCATGCTGGTCTTTGCTAGCAGGCAAGGAAGGAGAGGAGAGATTAGGTAAATTTCTGATGAAAGTTAGACAGCACAGGTCTGAAAAGGCTGATAACCGAGTAGGGGGGTCGAGGAGAAACAAATTGACTGTGCAACGGTATTGTGAGGGGTGGTTCGGCTGATGGCGGTCGTCCTCCTGAGGTGATGATCACTCCGCTGCTATGCTGTGTCGTTCACCACGTCAGAACCAATGCTCCGGCGCATGAGAATGAATTATTTGTTTTTAGTTTTTGGAATCTCAGGGTTTATATTTGTTTTTTTAGTTTTTGGAACGTATGCACGTTACCAGGGAGACAGGATGGGAACGGGGGACACACTCTCCTTCACTTCAAGACACCTGTGAATTCCTTTTGAGAATTGTTTATTCACAGTTACAGAGACGATGAACCCATTTTATTCACATAAATTATAATTTCTAGCCAGGAGAGAATCTCGGACTGTTTGAACTATAAGGGAGCTAACTGCGGACTGTCTGAACTGCCTCAGAACTCATCAAAACTGTTTAAAACTCGTCACACTGCTCTGATCAAACTGCCTAACTAAAAACTTGATCACGCTGCTCCTGCCTTAACTGCGGGGCTTGACTAAAACTCATCAGACTGTTTAAAAACTGCTCCTGCCCGAACTGCTACAAAACTGATCAAGAACTGCGTCGAAAAAGTGTCGATAACTGCTGAAAACTGCAACGAAACAGCGTGGCTTTTCTTCAAAAACTGCTACTAAACTGATCAAAGACTGCTTCACGACTATCTAACCAAAAGCTGCGGGGCTTTTCTGCTTTCCCATAACTTTTATTGTTTTGTCAGTCGGTCGGTCTCGTGAGCGTTCTTTTAATTTTGTATTCAAATACTCTTAGCGTCTGTTAGGCTCTATTTTTAGGTTGGCTATATCAGAGTCACGTGGTCCTCAGTTCTTTCCTAATAGGCTGCTATTTGGCGCCGATTTCACTAAAGAACCTCCTACTAAACGAACTCCTAGGTTTGTTTACGTCATTTCTTCCCTCACATCTCCCCCTCGATTTATTTTCGTGTTAGAAACATGTCCCGTTAGGTTTTGTTCAAGTTGCATCGTTTTGAAGGTCTTTCCTGCCATAAGATCACCTCTAGCTAGTTGTATGTTAGGGATTGGAATTTTTATGACCTTACTATTCTTTGTATAGGGGACGCAGCTTGTGGGTTGACTTACATGATTTTGCAGAGTTATTGCACAAAATGTGTGTATCATATTCTCTGAGGCTTTTGCTTTAATTTATATTGATAATGTCTTATTAATGTTTTAGGATTCATCAAATTGAACATACACTTTTATATTCTCCCTAGTCACTGGAGCTAGGAAATACTGCTCCAACTGAATCCAGTTGTGTGTCATCCATAATGGAATTTCTTTAATTTTTATATGTTTTTAATATTTTTAAAAACCATTCCTCTGGTATTTCTTATTTTATTTTATTTCATTTTCCTTTTTATTCCTTTATTTTGTATTTTTTGTTTGTTATATATGTTTTATATCTTATTATAAACACATAATGTAATATCTTCTGCTAAATTAAACATACCATACTACTACTACTACTACTACTACTACTACTACTACTACTACTACTACTACCACTACCACTACTACTACTACTACTACTACTACTACTACTACTACTACTGCTACTACTACTACTACTACTATTACTACTACTACTACTACTACTATTACTACTACTACTACTACTACTATTACTACTACTACTACTACTACTATTACTACTACTACTACTACTATTACTACTACTACTACTATTACTACTACTACTACTACTATTACTACTACTACTACTACTATTACTGCTACTACTATTACTACTACTACTACTACTACTACTACTATTACTACTACTACTACTATTACTGCTACTACTATTACTACTACTACTACTACTATTACTACTACTACTATTACTACTACTACTATTACTACTACTACTACTACTACTATTACTACTACTACTACTACTACTACTACTACTACTATTACTACTACTACTACTACTACTACTATTACTGCTACTACTATTACTACTACTACTATTACTACTACTACTACTGCTATTACTGCTACTACTATTACTACTACTACTACTACTATTACTATTACTACTACTACTACTATTACTACTACTACTACTACTATTACTGCTACTACTTATACTACTACTACTACTACTACTACTACTACTACTATTACTACTACTACTACTACTACTACTACTACCGCCACCGCCACCACTACTACTATAACATTAACTTTCGGAGGTTCTCGCTCATGTTCAACTTAACAATCGGAAATTTCTGTCCCATATGCGAACACTTATGTTTACTGACTTTCCTAGTGAAACGAAGATTTATTTACCACTAAAATTAGTTTTCACTAAAACTATCGCTTTTCATTCGCTGCAGCATTGAGATGTAAAAAGCTTGTCAGGAGGTGTTGAACTTAAAGCAACCCAAAGCGATAAGGCTTCACCTTTAGGCGCTTTCGTAATACATGCCAACCCGTGGTTTACGGTATGTCCATTTCCTACTGTTCCTTGCGGTCGATTCTCTACGGATGGGTAATTAAGCTTTCTTGACCTGGTCCGTGTTTCCTTCGACATAGAGGGACGCCCGGTACTTTTTGCTTTACACAAGCACCCGTCTCCCGACTGAGAATACTATCTGTGAATGGAAATGTGGGGGGAAAAGTGATATGATATTTCAGGGTACAAATCCCTCCCTCCTTATTGCTCTATGCATTGTTGCAAATGTTCATACTTGGCGGAAAAACCGTGATTAAGAATGGAGCATAGAAAACAACAATAATTTGAGAGTTTCCCTATCCACCCGTGCATTTTTATCTACAAATCAATTCAGGTCGTGAAATTAAGAGGCTTAAACATGTACTAAAATTCTTTGATTATATAAGGAAGCAATAATACGAAGTATGTATTCGACTAATTTAAATTTAGGAAGAAATGCTTTGCAATAATTATTAAGGGTTGTAGTATTTGTACTGTAAAACATAAATGAATTAAAACCGATTTTTAAATTTAGAATTTAGGTTCAAAATCGTACAATATTCATTTTTTTCTTGAGTGACTTATTAAAAACCATTTAATTTTACCATGCTAACGCGCACGAAACTTTTGCCTTGTCTTTACAGTCGTTTGAGTTTCTCTTAAAATATTGAACAATACAAAAAAAAAAAAAATAACTTCTTAGATTGGTTAGATACATGGGCAAAATAAAATCAATTCATATAAATCTTAAAGCAACAATTCTCTGTGCACTCTCTGCACCAAAGATGAGGGACCTCTTATGATTTATCTATCTGAGAGCTTATGCCATTAAAAAAAAAAAAAAAAAAAATCCGTGAAGTTACTTTGGTTGAGTATATCCATTATTTTGCTTTAAATAGACTGATACACCAAATTGTTGTTAAAAATGTACAAAAACTGAGATTCACTCCTCCACACACACACACACACACACACACACACATATATATATATATATATATATATAGGAATATTTATTATATGAGGTCCCATACACTGATTGTTGTTTACCACGGTTTCTCCTAGTATCATATTTTTCTCGCCTATTTTGGCATTCGTTAGCCATCTAACTGCAATAAGTTTCCTGTGCAGAATGTAGGCTATAGGATTAACTTCTCTTAAGCTACTTTTTGTGGTTTTCCGACCGTGTGAGCTATTTGTGGAAAATCTGGTTCAAGTTTACAAAATGAAGCAATCATCATGACCATTTGTATCACGCCGAGCCAGAGATAGTCCTGTTTTTAACCTGCTTTCTTGAAAGGAGCTAACAGCTTGAGACAATCTCTTGCTTCAGATTAATGAACTATTTTTTAATTTCATGTTACATTTTTTGTGCTAATATATGAGTGCTTAATTCTTTCCTTCATTAATTTAGTTTCATATTATATTGCAAGTGAGTAAAGGTGTGTTATAGCCATATAATAAACTATGTTAACCAGCACACAGCTCGCTAAGTAGCTCTCAGTTGAGTTTTGCGCATGCGCTTATTAGGTAAGTTTACGATGCTGTTAGTAGCACATTATATGACGTCACTATCTCAGAGAGCGCAGGTGGATGGATAAAATGTTATAACCAAGGGCGGTTACTTAGGAGTGCTTGGTTCCATATGTTGATAATTCCCCTACGCAAGAGTTTCCAATCCGCAAACATATTACAAAATAGTTTCAATTGACTATTACATCCATTGTTTATTTATATCAACTTTTATTGTTTTGTAATAAACTGATATTGCATACCGAGAAATTAAACTTTATGAAATTAATGGATCACTTTTGGAAACATGTTATCTGTTTCATTTCTTTTTAAACTGCATTAAAGTGCAACATTTGACCACTACTAGTCAGGCCCTTTAAAACTGAATGAAAGAATTAAGCAGTGTTTGCTGTCGAGTTTGACATACGTTTTACATAAACATACTTCATACTAAAGTGTTTTACATGAAACATAATTATCATATAACGTACTTTATGTTATTTAAAAACACATTTATTTCGTTCTCTGCTGTAGATAGCCAATAAGCAGAGACCGGTAGTTAGACAAAATACAATTTCTATCTAGGTGGATATGTTTTAGAGCCAGATAGAAATGAACATGTTTCCCTACATTTGTGCTCGCTAGTATTATGTTTATTTTGCTTTTTTTTAATTTTTGTTTGACTTCGGTGGCCTATTTTAAGGTTTAAAACCTTTTTCTATTTGCCTGCTTTTAATTGATATAGATTTTTTGTAATTACTTATATCTTTTATAAACACATAAGGGATTAAAATTTTTAAATTGTACTAGAAACAAGATAGCAATTGATATGATTCGGTTTCTTATGAAGTTAGATTAGCTTTAATTTTGTCTTTTTTTTTTCAATATATTGACGTGAAAAAAAAACTATAAAAATTAAATGACATGTTCACCTCACAAACATATTTATTGAAAATCTTTTTATGCATTTATTTCTTTTCAAAGAGTTAAAAATGTTCTCCTCAACCCATTCACTTAAGCTCTTTAAATAGCAGAACTTTCATTAGTGAAAGGAACGCATAGTTAATTCGGGTATACAAATACCAGAAAATAGAGATGATGAGGGAAACACTTTAGTTTTGAATATTGGCGAATGACCTTGTATCGATCTGCGCGAGACAATTCTAGGAAATTTGTGGTGGAGGTAACTTCTCAGCTGCATAAATATAACAAACAATTGCAAGCGAGAAAGAAAGAAAGATGTGCAATAAATCGTCCCTTCATTGTGTTCAGGACGAGAGTAAAAGAGTAAAAGAGATAATAACGTGATTCCCCTATAAGCGTCTAAAAAGAAAATGATCTCGACCAGAAACCACTGCGCATTTTTGTTCATTCTCCAGGACTATTCAAAACTACCTTACTTTCTTGATCAACATTTCCACGATGGCCTGGAATGTGGATGTCCTATTATAACTAGTATAGAGTCCCTCCAAAATATCATGAAATTCACTTCATTGGAAGTAGAACGTTCTTTTTCTTTGACAACGGCTGACTATGAAAATTGATATGTTGAAAAAACATCTTGGTGTTGCTTGTAACTGAGAAAAGTAAGTTTAAGTAAGTTTACTTACTTAAGTACTTAAGTGCGGGTTTGGGACTATTTCATGAATAGAATAAGAATAAAAGCAATGCATATTTGAAATTCGCGCACGGATTGTATAAAATGTACTTACTTATGAATACCTACCTATTCATAAATCGTGAAAATGTAATACGAAAGTCGTAGCTATTCGATTTATTAATACCAACTGAGAAAAATGTTTACTCTTCTGAACAATGTACCTATTTAGATTTATGTTTGCTTACACAGATATTGTTACATAATTTATAAAATGATATCAGACTGTTTGGCTTAATACGCAAAAACATTTGCTTGAGTGAATACACATTAATTTAGTTAAATATAAAATTGCTGAAAACAGAAAAGTGGTCAATGATGCGTGGTGGGGAATTATATAGTGGAGGTATAGAGTAGGCTACACTGACAGAAGAGAGAAGCCTCTGAGCAAAATTTGTCGGCCGTTTCACGCCCTGAGTTGAATGGGACGCTGATGACCTGAGATGTTAAAGAGCGTCCATAAATAAATCAATCAAAAAAAAAACTGACACAAGACAAATGCACGTCGCGTGATAATACGGATTTGATAATTTTTCTCGATAATTTCTCTACGATATCCAGCTGTGATTGGTTAAAATTCAAGATTTTGTTTCGTTTCATTGGTCGATTTTAAAATGACGCCACATGAGTGAAATAGAATAAAACAATCTAAATTATCTGCCCTGAAAATATATGTAACCATTTTCTTTGTCTTCTCGTAATTACCTTATAAAATAGTGATAAAATGTAAATTAAAACATTTCTCCCATTATTTAGCAATATCATATTAACTGTTCTTGCATTTTCATTTAAAATATATAATATACAAACATTATCACATGCTTTTCTAAAGTGAGGCTGTTTCTAAATTAAACATACTTTTTTAATTATTATAATGACATTTCATTTTTGTAAGCAATAATGAGAATGACTAATTTAATTTTTAATTCAAAGCAAACGAGATGGGCATACCTCACAGATCTTTAAAAAGTACAAGGAGGTTCAAACTATTTCACACAAGCACATTATTTCACCTGAACCGGTAATTGACCAAGTAGCAATTCTCTCTTTAGAGAGAGCTACGATTGAGAAAATTAATCATTTTTATTCTCATGAACGGAAATGATCTCCTGCAGTCTGTTATATTTCTGCTAATCAAAAATCAATACATTAGCCTTTCTGGGCTTAGAGTTAATATATTATATTCGCGAGTGTTAGGAGAAATTTACAATACATTATTTTCTTATAACGCTCAATAAATGAATATTCCTATTACAAAATCATTTACTTACAAACGTAACGAAATAAAAATAACATAACTGTACTAATACAAATACTAAAGAAATTATTTTTATATGAAGCAAAATTTTAATAGATTGTTTTTTACGAAATATGAGAAAATAATCGTTATATTTTTAGTCTTTTTTAATTTTTGAATCTGGAGAAATTAGTTCGTCGCATGCTAGTAAAGCAAATTTTGACATGTCGAAGCATTGTGCAAACTCTTGGTCAAAAAGGCTCTACATTTGAAGGGCTTCCTCTTATGCAATAGATAAAATAAATATATAATTCATGTACTGCTGGAAAAAGTAGACTTCCCAGATTCATATTCATATTTATTCATTAATCTTATCTCAATAATACCATTTAATTTAAAGAGAGTTTCATACCTTGATTTGAAGCTAACACAGTGAGCAAAAGGAAAATAAATTCAAAATTAAATATTTGTTAATTGCTAATTATTGCATTTAAATTTTATTTGTAAATTGCTAAATTATCATAATATTTGTATTTCAGAAAATTTAAACACGAAATGTTATTATTTGTAAGGAAGTGGAAAACTGCACTAAACAATTTTGCTGCCACCTGTCTCTAGTAGCCTTTGTCATTTGTTATGTAATAATCTTTTATTTGTCTCATTTGGCATTGAATTCTCATTTAACGAATAATTAACTTTTTGTGGATGTTCATCTGTTTTATTATTTTTTACTCCTCAATTTGATTGAAATTGCTAACTCTTTCGTATTATCTCTTGTGGCTCTGAAATTTCCATTAAGAATTTGCATTAATATGAACATTAATAATTACAAGACAACAATTCATGATATTGAACATTTAAAACCAAGCCTTCTTGAATGCTGGCACCCTATCAATCAAAGACAAATGTCTTCTAAAGCAGATACCTACAAACGGTTGTTCAGGCAAATAGTGGTCACACAGAGCATAATTTTAAATTGTTGTTGTGTTAAATTTTTTTTCTTTATTTATTTTAAATGTTATTTTTAATTCCTATATTTTGAAATAATATATTTTATATAAAATTTATATTTTATATCACATTATATTAACCTCAGCAAGATTTTAAGTCAGCCCCAAATCAACGTAATATGCATGAATGCCAATCTAGAAAATGTACTCTCTTTCCAGCAGTACATGAAATTTTATGCATTGCACATCCTATATATATATACATACATACTGTTAATTAAGTGCGGAATATTACCCAGAGCTTCTGAATAAAAGTTATTAGAGCAAAATAAATGCATCTAGAGTAGACTATCAAACAAACAGAGCACTAACATAAATCAACATGTTATTTTTTTCACAGCTAAGCTGAAAATTGCTCATAATCGTTTTACTCTCTCTCTCTCTCTCTCTCTCTCTCTCTATATATATATATATATATACGTATATATGTGTGTATATATATCATAATGCTTGCTTTTTGCTTATGGAGGCAAAAAGATAAACCGGCATGAATCAGCATGAGTAAGTAATTCACCAAAATCAAACGTTAGTTTTAAAACTTTGAATAAGAACACAAGTTGCTTGAAATATTCTAATATTTGTGTTTAAGACTTTGATAAACCAAAACCAAGCACTTATTCAATACCTTAGCCGAATATATGTTCAGGATGCAAATTCTAATTAAACTTTTTTATATAGCTGGATGATTAAATCGTTACACCAAATCAATAAATATGTGGGTTGCAAGTGTGTATTAATTAAGTCGGCCACTTGTATGTTGCTCTGTTGCTTATACTCAACAATAGAAGAAACCATTGTGTACAGAAGACTGTAAATTCCGAGTAGTGGCTGTTATGCCATTTTTGGGTTGCATTGAAATGTGTTGCACAATAAGGTGCGGCTGCATACTCGGAGAAGCCTGTCGCAAAGGCCTATAATACATGTGCAGGTAGCTGCTTGTAAATATATTGAGGGATCTTGATCAGTTAATAGTTGTGTCGTGATTTCAATGAGTTTAAATGATATGCTAATCGTCTTCAACATAGTCTTGAAGAACTGGTTTTTATGTATGATACACATGTGAAAACAGGTTCGTGCAGAGAAGTGCTAATGTCATTGGCAAGTAAATATCCTGGTAATAGTCTTTTAGGTAGAGAAACTGTTTATCATGGTGAAAGGTTATGGGTATCACAATCTCCTAACAACAAGGAAAGTTATCATAAGCGTCTTGTTATTACAAAAGAAAAGTTAAATAGGTTAACTTTTAGGTTAATTAGGTATTTCTTACGTTGCCGTTGAGGGGCATCATCTTCAACGTTTCTTATAACACAGGCAGGTTAGTGCTTATTATTATCGGTTTTAAATACGTATCATTTTACGTTTTCAGTAAAAATATAAATAATACGGCTGCAGTCTCATAGCTTTTTAGGAACTACTTTATCGGGTGTAAACTTGAGTTATCATATCTTTTTGGTATCAAAATAGTTTTATAACTATAGACAATAGAAAGAGTCAATAATATATTATGCCTGAAACAAACTGCCCGCTAATATGATTTTGGGTGATAACAGAAGTATCCAGTCCTTTAGTTGTAGAGGACAGTAAGAAAGTCAAAGTTTGAGATCGATTGTATAAGTAATTTTTAAATTTTAATTTTATCTAATTATTTATATCTGTGTTTTTACCTGCAAGAAAGTAATAATCTATAGTAATTTACGACAGTAAATTAAACAATGTTAAACATTGAAATAATGGGCCAGTGTGCTTAATTTTTCAATATAGATTTGACATTAAGGTGCACTAAAAATATTTATGTTTAAACCTTTACCGGAATACCAAAGCTAATTTAGCGGCTTAGATTTTCCCACTGTTTAGTAGCAAGTTGGTACTCTGAGGGGAACGAGGCTTCGTTAGTTCTTTGCACATCTCCTTTTCCTGCTTAGGTTTTCTGACATGGGAGTGACAGGCCACGATTCGTCTTGAAGGCGCTTTTACATGAATTTATTAAGCGGCAAAGAATTACTGCAGACTTTCTGAACGTAGTAGTAGAAGACAGAGGCATTATCTCAGGAGGTGGCATTCCTCACTTTCGCTACCTTTGTTTCCCTTCCAGGATTTTTTTCATCATTAATATCTATGCCTGAAGATTATGGGTGCATAATATTCGTGCTTTATAAGTATTCGTTGCAATAATGGGCACCTAACATTAACGCAAAATTACTATTTGGAGCTAAGAAAACTATAGAACAAAAGATTGAAGAAATTTCGAAAATGTACATTAATATAATATTTCTGACTGAACTCCGAATTTTACTGGACAGAAAAGAATAATAATAATATAATTTTATACAGCTCCTTGTTTGTATGCAATGCACTTTAAACGATGCTAGGTATTAAATATTTAGCTTCAGTGGCAGTAATTATATCATTCTTTACTTTCTGACTAAAATGATGGTCTTCTAGATCCTTTTAAGTTTTGCTTATAAGAATTTTAAATTCAATCTTGCACAATTTTGCATTCGCAACTGGCTGCATATAACACACTTGGTTTAAAATTAAATCTAATCTTTTCTGTTAGTTTATCTTTGGGAAAAAGCAAGACGTAAAGGGCTTTCTGAGAAAATGATTAAACCTCTTATGACAATGTATCAGTAAGTCAAATTTGTTAGGAAGGCTGACCGGTATAACAGATCTGAGTACAACATAGCGTATAGGGGGGTTAAACAGAGTTGTATATTGTCACTGTTGCTCTTTAATTTGTTTGTTGATGATATAGTTAATGTAATAATGAACGAAGACGAATATACACCGGTAATTGAAGCTCTGTAAAAATCTATGCTGACCAAAAAAGTAATTCTCTCTAGGACGGTGAAAGACTTGCAAAGTAGTATAAATGCCCTGCAAGATTATTTTGCCAAGATTCATAAGTGGCTATGTTTACGGAAAGCTGTAACACTTGAATTATGGTGTAGAAGTAACCCAGATTGTTAAACAGTTTGACTATGTTGGAACAAGACTTGACATGAATGGAAAAATGGAATAAACTCACAGTTTTTGTCAAGTATAAAGGAAGTGGTCAACTCTCTGAAGTACTGAAACTTCTGGCTCTGATACCGGATATGCAGTTAAAAAAATTAAAAAAACAATGAAATGATAAATTGGGAAAGATGTTTTTAAGAAAGGAAATGAGAAAAAAAACTGGGAAAATCCTCGGTCAGGTAGGACGATCTTGGCAAGAATTGAACCCCAGATCTCCTGTTTACGAGTCGCGCTTTAACAACCTCGGCCACCCGTGACGGTAGTCTAAGTAATAAAAACGTTGTATGAGACAATGGTTAGATCCTCATTGTTATATGGGAGTGAGGTTTGGGAATAGGATAAAATAAACGATCTAAATAAATTACAATGTGATTTCTGGATGCGAATTCTAGAGATGAGGATGAGCGCTTCAAAATATGACGTACTAAAGAGGTGGATTGTTGGGAAGAGGCAGTCTACTGGCTAAGGATAATTAAATAACAACAGCCCTGAGGGCAATAAGCTACCAGCACCAGTTAAACAACATGCATTATCCAAAATGGTGAGCGGCGGCTGTAAAAATCGGATTAAACTATTTTTGGCAGAGGGGTAATGAAAACAGATATGGCATAGGGAAAAAATCAAAATACCTCTATTTGATATAAACCGGCAGGAAATAGAGGCACGATGCATGCAGATGTCATCTCTAGACCTACAGAGCGAAATTAAAATTAGATGGTGTAAAGGGACCTATATCATGAAGCAGGAAAAAATTAGGGACTAGCATGGCTTACAAAGGCTGGATGGCATTGGCTGTTGACGAGCATGGCAGGAGGATTTGCTCCTTATGCCCGGAACCGGAAGACTGGATGCACATCTTCGCTAAATGTACACAGAAGATGCCAGGTTAAAATTTCTACCGGATTTATTTTTGACTTTCAAAAGAGGGAGGGTGGAATGCTAGGACTTAATTGTGAATAGGCAAAACTAAATCTGGACATGTTCTTAAATGTTAGGGACAAGAATTTTCTGCAAACATTTTACATGGATAATAGGAAGATTTTATATGATTGTCAGAATTATTGTATGTATATCTGTTTTATGCGTGTGTTCTTGTTACTGTTATTAGTTTCTTCTATTAGTAAAATATTAAATGCAGAAATGAAGTATTTTACAAGAGCATGAACAGCCTTGCGACCCATGCGGCTGTTATTTTCAATATACATATGTATACTAAACTTAATTGAAATAACAAATACTACTACTATTATTATTATTACTACTACTACTACTACTTCCACTACTACTTCTACTATTACTAGTACTATTAGTAGTACTACTATTACTACTATTGCTACTTCTACTATTACTTCTATTACTACTACTACTACTACTACTACTACTACTACTACTACTACTACTACTACTATTACTACTATTACTTCTACTACTACTGCTACTACTACTACTACCACTAATATATACAGAATGTTACAAACTTATCTGTGAAAGGTAGAGAATATAATACACTTATTTTGGATGGGAATGTATAACTACTGAAGTCAGTTTTCAAAGCTGTTGGTGGGAGTGATTTGAAGAAAAAAAAATGCGAACAACATCTAATTTATTTATTTATCGCAGAAGGTGGGACCGCCAGCATCGAACCATTGATAGTCTTACACGTTCAAAGATTCCCGGCATGTGATGGCGGTTCCGGCAGCTACAAACATTTTTGCGATAATGTCCTCTTCTGATTCAACGGATGTCTCATAATTATATAAGCTGCTAATATATTCCCAGAGGAAGAAATCCAGCTATGTGAGATGAGGATATCGCCTTATTTGGCCTATTTACCGGTTACCATATTTTTTACAGATGTTTCCTCACAGCACTTATGATGTGTGCAAATGTCCTATTACACTGGAGCCACATTCTTCTTCGAGTATACAATGAATCCAGTAATTTTGGTAACGTCTCTTAGGAATGTTAAATAAATCTGTTCATTAAGGTGGCAGGTAGAATGTGGAATGTACATTACAATCTCCCATGAAGAATACCACCCCAAAAAGGGACGGCAAACAGTTGTTGAGAGCATGAGGTCTGTGGCACATGAATTTTCTGCCTGCCATTATTCATATTGTGCTTATTGAAGCTGCCCTTGCGTGTAATAAGGGATTGCACTACAGTGAGCTGCACAAACTAGCGCAAACACCACCCGAAAATGATAAGCTGTAGCCAAAGGAATCTTTCATGACAGACAAGGAGTCTTTGAACGTGTACGATAATAATCAATGCTCCGACGCTGTGAAGCATGCACTGATGTTAATGACTTGAGCATCTTCTGTGCATACAAATAAATAAATTTCACAGTAATTATTATCTTTACGTCACCTCATAAACAACTTCGAATACGTTCTCTAGCACCAACAGCGGACTTCATGAACAACACATTCCTAACTAAAATAAACGTGCTTGTGTACTTTATCCCTGCGTCATTTGTGCAGATTATTATGCAACATGCTCTCGTATAAACATTTTTACATATGTGTTATGTAATTATTTTTTCTTTAACTGTCTTTCTTTCTCTTTTTTCTTTAACTGTCTTTCTTCCCACTCCTCTTTCTTTCTCTCTGTGTCTCTCATTCTTGCACTTCTCTTTCCTTCTAAGATAGATTATTCTATACTACTTATTTGTTTGTTTTTGACGTCGGTTGGTAACGGTAGGAGGTTTGCAGTATTGACAAGACAGCTAATCAAAGAATATGAGAATTGGAACTTAAACATTGATCTAGAGAATGGTTGCACGGCACTACGAATATTAAGAGTCAAATCTATGCAATGACAAAGAAATAATGCATTACTATGAAATTCTATTAAGAATTCACATGGTTAAAGGTGGAAATCATGAAGACATAAAAGAGAGATTAACAAGAAATGTTCTTTAGTATCACAGGAGAGAATGTTTTATACTTAATATGGCAAACTAGTGGCCAATTTATGTTATATAGAAATTGGTTCTGTCGTGCTGCAAGGTTTTTAAGGAAAGACTAAATTAGAAATAATGGTATTAAAGAGAGAAAAGTAAAAATGCAGATTTCATATTTAATGCATTAAAATAAAATATTTTACCATATAAAGACAATGGCAGAAAATGGCTGGTTGAAGAGGGTGAAAGACCGAGTTCTAAACATGAAGGAGAAAATCGGAGCTTTTACTAACATGGACACAGGAATAATAATAGCAATATAAGAGAGTGTATTGTAAGCTGGAATCTTGGAGATTAAATAAAATTATGAAGGCAATAGAAAATAATATAAGATATTGTAAAACCTGAGAATAAGAATGTATTTTGTTTAGTTTAGTTTTTATGCTGAAGCATCCTCCTTTCGTTTGCAATCTCTCGTTTCGTTTATATTAGACTATTTAGAAAGGATTTCATTGCAGAATATCCCCTTTATTGAAGTTAAGATAATTTATGAGTTTTTTATATGTTTGCTAAATTGATACTAGGACTTCCGGCACGTTTATTTTTCTTTCAGTGTAAATCTATAGGTACTAACTGTTTTTATTTAAATTATTTGTTCCCTTTCTCAAATAAACAAGTGCAGCTTCTATTACTTATTCTAAATTTATCAATAAAATCAAGCAGCTTAGAACGTGCAAAATCATCCTTAATGAAAATGAAACTAGTGAGTGGCGACAGGAAGTTACCAGTGCCCCTCCAACCAAAAAAAGTATAATTCAAATACTAGGGATAAATAATAAGTCATGACAACTATTTATATTTTTCTCGTTAAAAAGACACAGCACGAAAAATCTAAGATATGCAATTAAAAGTGTATGGAATGAAGTCCCAGATGGTAAATGCGTATGTGAGCAGAACTGCGTGTCTCAGCACACCCCGAAGTTCAGTTGGTGAGCGACATTGGTCCGAAAGAGTGAACAACATGCGTGTGCTAAAACAGTATTTCCCCCTAACAGGAATGCACGAATTTTTTTAACAATATTTAACGCCCATTTTATTACTGAAGCATCACAGGCGATGACACTGATGATACATGGAATGAAATGATAAAAATTGGGTATTTTTTTAGAGGAAGGAAGTGTTCCAGACCTAAGTTAAGGGTAAGTCCCCGGCATTTGCCATTTATGAGGACTGAGGAAAACCTTGAAAAAAATCAATCAGGGAGAACGGTGCTGGTGGGAATCGAACCTCAGACCTCGCGCTCACGAGTCCACGAGTCCGCGCCTTAATGACCTCGGCTATATGTGGCGGTAGGAACACAGAATGGTACAAGAAGCACTGGGTGCGCGGGCCACGCTCCACGGAACACTATCGAGATGGTATAAGACCTTCAAACGGGGCAGAATGTCAACTGGCGATATGCGTTGCTTCGTGCTTTCTGCGTCTGGATGTACGGGTGATGATGTGGAACTGTACTTACGCGATGATAAGCACTGGACACTTATAAAATTATAAAAGTAAACAGAAATTCCGGCAAAAAACAGGGTACTGCATTTTACGGGAGGATTTGAACATGCGGAAAATGTTTGCAAAGTGGGTGCCACATCAATTAAGTGGACACAGAAGTGAACTAGCTACGAAACATGTCACATCAATCTGGAGAGATTTCAGGAAGAAGCATACCTCACCACTGTTTGATAGGGCAAGACATGTGCATCCTCCTCATAGCTTTGTATCGCATTCTCGTGCATTCCTTTCGTGGAGAAATACTGTTTTCACATACACGCGTTGTTCACTCCATTCCTGACCAATGTCGCTCATCAACTAAACTTCGGAGCATGCTGAGAAACGCAGCTTTGCTCACACAATACACCATCTGGTGGCTTCATTCGAAAGTCTACTTAGTTCAATTTAGTAAATAAATTGATAAAATAAAGTACCTTAAATACGCTTACAGCTATGAATGTCCAATCCAACATTTTAATTTCCGCTAACAGTCGAACAGATGAAGTTCGAAATTAAAACTATTTACGAAATAAATATAAAGTAAATGTACAATTATTAAAAATACAACTTAGAAAATAAAATGATATAGATTAAACTGTTTCCACTGTTTCTATTTCACCTTAGTGTTGTTTGTTTTGAAACTTTGAATTATAAAGTCATTTTATGCATCATATTTAAAATAGTATTATCGATCTCTAGTGCACGCTGATGTTACACCAAAGAAGCTATAAAGATATTTTAGTGCGCTTTCCTGATGAATTTGCATACAAACAATGGTGCGATGAAATGAAAGTGATAAAATCGAAACGATAAAATTACGGCAATAGGCATATGTGATTGGTTGGAGTTTCTGATATGGTTACAAGTATGGTTACCACTAGACCACCAAGACCGACTCTATTCTGAGGTGCCACATGATCACTGCATAGGTTAATCTGCTAGTTTTGCTAGTTTTTCAATTGTTTTGCAATCTTTATGTCTTCTCTTGTACCTATCTGATTCGACATTTCTTATTCAGTCTTTTTAGGATCCCTCAAGATTTATTCTCTTCATTTTCCTCAGGCAACTTGTAGCATTCTTTTGTCTTTGAAGGCGAGGTACCACATTTGGCTTTCTTACAGGAGGTTGGGATCTCACAACTTTCAAAAACTTTTTTTTTAATTGATAGTCGTAGAAATTTTGCAGTAAGATGGAATTTAGACTACAGAGTTTGTTAACTGTAACTCTTCTTTTCACTTTTTCTCTGAAGTCTTGTCAAAACAGGTCATTTGAACCAAATATGTGTAGTCTTTTCTTATTCTAATAATTCTCTTTAATTAAATCTACTTTTCATAAAAATGTATATTTATTGCATAACCGATTCATAATTAAAATTTAATCCTTAGGAAAAATATCCTAATTGTTCAAAATTACTTAGTTCTTAATACATCACGGCCATAAAGCCTTATCTTATTATCTGGTGCCTCCAAAAGGAGAACATATGAATGTCTACGTATACATCTAATATAAGAAAAAACTTCTTCATCACGGAATTTCTTAAAGAGAGAGAAAGAGGAAGAGAAAACTGAAAAGGAAGTAGAAGGAATACGAAAAGAAAGAGAAGCAAAGACTAGAGAGGAGGGAAATGTGGAAGTAGCGGTAAGCTTTTATTTCTTGGCGAATTAGTGGAAGATAAACTGTTTTCCCAACAAGGCATATAACGGAATCGCTTTGCAGAAGTGATCAGCTGGGTGCTAGAAAACGAAGAGTGGAAAGTAAGATAGCTGGAGTCGAACTAAACACCTGACGCTTAATGCAGCGTTAAATGGTCCCCGCGAGGCAAATAAGAGAATTGCTGCAAATTTTACATCACTGTTCTCCGTTTACGATCCATTGTAAAGCAAACAAACCGTGCAAAGACACTGTAAACGGTGAAGGAATCGTCAAATAAGTAGCTGTACATTGGCAATCAGAGAGAGAGAGAGTGGGTTGAGGGAGGAAGGTAGTTTAACTGTACGCAGTGTCTGACGTTTGAGAGCAATTTTAAAGTCTAAATGCCCTTGTCGTATACTTGATTGCCTTCCTCGTAAACTTTCAAGCGAACTCTGTAATGAAAGGCAAGAAAGCCTGTACTGAAAGTCCCAGAACTTCTAGAAAAAAATGGGAACATAATTCTAGGATTTGCATTTATTACAATATTTTCTCCTTAACATATTCAGTACTTTCTTTAAAACTACATTATATAATGAAAAAAATATATGCAAAATGTTTTGAAGTTTACATTAGACACGTGATACAGTGACAAATTGTCTTTTTAAGAAAAATATGCTTATTATCCACTGTCTCTCAACAAGATAAATTGGTAATTCCCAAGGTATGATCATATTTATTCAAATTATTGATTTTAGTTACAGAAATTATAACGATTATTCAGTTATCTTCTAGATTGATCGAATTCGAATTACAAAAAAACTCTTTAAAACACAGTGAGTGAAGCACATTTTAACTAACAAAGCGATTTTTTTTATTGATTTATTTATGGACGCTCTTTAACATCTCAGGTCATCAGCGTCCCATTCAACTCAGGGCGTGAAACGACCGACAAATTTTGCTCAGAGGCCTCTCTTTCAGGCTTGAGGTTCTTTTTCGTGCCGTAAATGTACGACACGGGACCCACGGCTTTACTTCCCTTCCGAAGGAAGCCATACTTAGGATTTTTACGCCCGAAAAAAATCCATCGGTTCTGGCCGGGTTCGAACCCGCGATCTTGGGTGTAGGAGGCAAGTATGGTAACCACTACACCACCAGGACCGACCAGATATAGGCATCCAAATATGAGATTTGATTAAAAAGAAGCTGCTTTAGTTGTCTTATGTTTCACTTGTGAAATATGATATACATATATATACATAACATAATAATGAGAAGGAAATTTAACATACGAGATCTGAATGTAGACCAGCTAGTAGAGGAGCTCGTCAGCAATGTATTCTATAATCTATTAATAGATGATATCACGGATGTCCTGTTGGCGGAGGAAATTAATGCCCCTGAAGTGGATGGCATATGCATTCCTATACTTTTGTGTGCTGACGATCTATTTCTTTTATCTCTAACTAGAGATGATTTGAGTAATGCAATCATATCCTAGAAAATTGTTGCCTGAAATGGGGTATGGTAGTAAATTAACAAAACCAGAACAATGACTTTCAAAAATGGCCATGTGTATGGCACATATGAAAAATGGTAGGTACTTCAGTGGACAAGAAATACAAAATATTAATATTTTGTTATTTGGGAGTAACCTTTAATAGGAGTGGTAATTGCAATGAGCACTTATCTGTTATTAATTATGAAGCATCAGGTCAACTAAATGAGTCTACGTGTTCTGACTCGTGTTCCAGATATGTCATTAGATACACTAGAAAGGACGTACAATGTTATGATTATTAAGTTTATTTTGAAATATGGAAGTGAAATATGAGGATTAGGGAGAGCAGAGCATGTAAATAAAATTCAAGTCGATTTTTGGAAAAGGATTCTCGCGCTCTCCAAAGGAACGTCAAACTGTGGGGTCTTGAGGGAGGTGGGTTGTTTTGAAGATACGGTTAATAGTAAAACAAGAACAACGATATACCGGCTTAGACAAATGCAGGGAGACCAGTCCACACTTCGCACTAAATGCTATAGACACCAGATGCAAAATATAACTCCAACGTGTTGGGCTGCAGGGGTGGAAAGGGGGCGCAGATGAATTGGCCTGGGTTCAATATGGCAACGAGGCAATGAAAATAATAAAAATGTATGGAAGAAAGTTAGACAAGGCTAGAGGATAACAGCAGGGAGGAAATCGAGGCAGAATGTAGCACGAAAGTGACCTTTAGCATTTAAAATGAAATGAAATTAACCTGGGGTAAAGATATGTACATATATGTTTGTTCTAGGGAGAAAGGCAAGATGAACAATGGCCTGGTTTATATGGCGGGGGGGGGGTCAGAAGGCTCAAAAATAACGGATAGTTCTGATAGGAGAATCTGCCCATTTTGTGGGGCGGAAGAGGTATGTGCACATATTCTGGCAGAATATACCCACTGGGAACACCTGAGAAAACACTGTTCCCAGAAAACGTTTTTAAGGCAATTAGAGGTCGATTGGAATACTGGGATCTGTTTGCCAATGACACTAATCGGTTGAATAAAGGCATTTTCCTAGCAAACGTGCGCGAAGCTAGAAGTAATTTATTTTCTGGTTAGAAAGTAATTACTAGTGTAATAATAAATAATGTGTAATTTTTATTAATATATCTGTAAATGCTGTAAATGCTATACGTAAGCAAATATTATCTTATTTATTATTATTATTATTATTATTATTATTATTATTATTATTTGGTATTCTTTCAAACTATGTATCATACTTAAGCATATACGGTCCATGACCCATGCATAAAATATATTTGTAATGTGTATATGGAATTTATAACAATAAAGATACACCTACTACTGGTAGAGTGTCATGTATTTATGTACGTGAACCGAAAAACATTTCACAGTTATTACAGATGAAGAGAAATATCTTTATACAGTTTTGATATTAGTTGTAATAAGTAATGGATATTCATATTATTAAAATATATAAAACAATATATAAGTTAATTATATAGGGTCAGATTTAGATGTTAAAAATCTGGAAAGTATTTATGTGCTAAATACTTCAGATATGTATCACAAAACCAAACATATTTAATTAATTTTAAGTCAATATAAATAGTATTCAACTCTTACCAATATAATTTATGATGTACTACCCCAACTGCAGAAGATTTCCACTATACAATGAGGCTCAACTTCAAGTTATCCATCTTGAATGACGGAAACCTATCTGGGATTTATAGAAAATGAGCGCTTCTCACCACAAGAAGTGAGTTATAGCTGCCATATCACTCACACTTACAGCAATTTCCTTTTCTTACTGGTCGTCCAACACGTTGAAAATGTACACTTGTGTAACATCTACTATTCTTTTCACACACTTCTCTAACGCTTGGGCTGTAGATCCACTATATCCTTAAATTCTACAAAATATAGCTGCAAACGGTAACGTTGATTTTGCTTTGGGCATCGTTAAACACAGATAATTGTGAAAACTACCCCCTCTTAACGCTAAAGTTATCTGCAATTGAGTGATCTCAGCTCAACCAAATGACTTTGTGGCAAAACGCAACGTCATTTTCCTTCTCTCTATTGCATCACATTTTTGATATGCGTTGACGATGTCATGCTGCAGGTACTACAGTGAATTGACACTTAGGTAAAGACGATGTTCACTTTAACGTGGGACTAGCATCAGATTCGTAGATATTTTCTATTCATTCTGGAGCATCAGAATGAGTCCGAGCATCGTATTAAACCAAGGTCTGAAAAAAAAAAACAGACGTTTTGAAATGCATACTCACTATAATATATATATATATATTCAAATATTAATATAATAATAAATTGCGTTTTGTTGAAAATTATTAAATTAAAATTTATGCTTTTTATGCAAATAAAACTACTTTAATATAGAAATACTTAAACTTTCATAGGAAAGAAGAAACCCTCCTCCATTGTTATCCACATATTTTTGATACCTTATGCATCATTCTGTGTGCACTAGGAAATTTTGCTGAACCATGAACACTTCTCACACAGCACTCGATACTGACTCTAACTGGAGTTGCAACGATCTGTCGACCGCGCTAGTGTTCGATACTTATATGGCTCAGTTAGCATTATTCAGTTTACTTTCTGTCAAATACATACCTTTAGTCGCGTAGTCGACTATCTTTACCATCTAATCAGTTTTATTTCTCTTTTATTTTTAAAATTCGTGGTTAAAAAGATATGCAACACATTTCACTAGTCGGATTCGGTTCGCGGGCACCGAAAATCAAACCTGCAAACCCCTGAATACAAGTCTTAAACGTTATCTCTGAGTTGCACGATCGTTTGCTTTTGATGTGATGGCCTTATAAACTTGGAACTTGTGCCAGTAGACAGCACCCATTTTCGAATTATTTCTAAGTTTCTATCTATCTCTAAGAACAAACTGTCAACGATTTTTATTTCTATGTAGCTAATTCAATTCTTATTTTCTATTTCGCACCTCTTTTCTATTTTGCTCTGGAGGAAGGAGTTAATGACGAAGATGTTAAACAAGTAGACACGTATAAGATACTAGTTCTGCTTGAAGGCAGTAACTGAAGCCTCTTCTCTATGTTTTTATATCTAACAATCACTCCGGTTATTGGCGTTCTTGTGCATTCAGGTGATCAAACAATCTTAACTGCTGTTAATGGAAAATATATGCAGTGTTTATTTGACCAACTTCTTGCTTCTCATTTTCTTCTTGCTTTTCTTCTTGCTTCTCAAGTTATTTCATTTACACCATTTTCTTTTCTATTATACCCACGTTTTATATTTCTTCTTATTACTTCCTATTCTAGCTTTCATTGTCCTTGTAACTTCTTTATTCTGCAGTTTTTCGTCATTCTATTCTTCATTTTAATTCCTTTATTTTCCTTACTAAAACTACTGTTTCATTTCAATGTTTACTCTTGCACATAGTAGTATTTCAGCTCTTCTTTATTCTCCACTCTGTACTATAGGTTTTCTTCTTACAGCATTTTTATTTATTTCCATGCCTTCTTACTTCTTCTACCTTCTGCGTGTACACCCTAAGACATAAGAGACAGAGCGAGAGATACAGAGAGAGAGAGAGAGAGAGAGGGAGGGAGAGAGAGAGAGAAAGCAGACTCACTAAGTCTTAAAGTCCGCTCGGTTCCGCGCTGGATTCACACTGTCATGTCTCTGCGCATGGATCTTAACAGCCTTTAGCCGCATACTAATCTATCATTCTTCATTGGGCTGTTCAGGGAGTGGATGTGTTTTCTACCTGCTACGGTTGTTCTAAAGAAGTGAGACGCTGCTAGCTACCGTTCGAGGATGGATGTTTGGGATGCAGTGGGTTGCTGAATTCAGGGTAAATAGCTCAAGTAGTGAGCCAAGTGTACATTTTTATTTGTTAATTGTAATCACCGTTTTACTTGTTGATTAGAACCAATCCAAGACTCGGCGATGGGAAGACCGCATCTAGGTCGTCAAGTATCGGTTCTGTGAGAAGAACTTACGGTCCGGCATATCGTGTAACTTCTGTGCGAAGTGATTTCACTTTAGCTGCCAGATGATTAAGAAGAAGCAGCAAGTGCTGGAGATGTAATGACTGCGAAGCTACCAAGGATCTGCAGGGTGAGATTCGGGAGCTGCAGATGAAACCTCGACTGGCTAAGGAGAAAATTCGATGCCTGAAGGAGGAAAATCAGGGACTACGGGAGACCAGGACAGCGAGGGACACCGAGAAGAGGACTGCATTTTGCCTCGTGTCAAGGGATTCTATTGTACGGCACATTGGTACCGCAAATAGAGATATGAGTGTGGAATGTTTCTCTGGCATGCGGACTGAAGAATTGGAGGGGGTCATCGAGCAGCACGAGAAGGCAGAGCCAGAAACTTAAATTGTCTGTGGGATCGAACGATGTAAGGATACATGCAGATACTGGAGATATGTGTGACCTGGCAACGACGACGAAGAAGAAACTTTTCCTGCTTCCAAGATTGTCATTACGGAGTTTGAGAGGACATGGCATTCATTGCAAGAACATTATGAAGATCAACGATTCCTTCGCTTGGCTAGCAAATCAAATGGGAAACTTTATGAAAAGTCATACGTCTGGTTGGAAGACTTGGGAAAAGATGGTGTCCATTTCAACAGAAGGAGTGCCGCGGCGTTTGGCTCACTCTTTTCGCGAGTAACGGCATCATTGACCAGCTGGGGAGGCGGAGACCGATGACATCGAGGAGATTGATGAAACAGGAAACTTTAAGAATAGTCAGGATGGATAAGCCTCGTCAATTTGCTGCATGTTAATTGCCATAGCATAATGAACAAATTCATTCAATTTTGTAATTTAATTTAAGTGTACAGCCCCAATGTAATAATGGGCATGAAATCATAACTCGGGATGATACAAATGATGCCGAAACCTTTAGACCAAACTATAGAGCTTTTAGAAGAGATAGAGGCAATGTGGGAGGGAGCATATTTGTTTGTGCTAGGGAGGATTAAACAGTGACGTCTTATGGCCACATAATGAAGCTGAAATGTTATTTGTGGCAGATAAAAATGAGCAGGAAACAGTGGATGTTGTAATATGTTATAAATCTTTAAAAGAAATTAAACTTATTTATCTCTTTTATCTTTACATAAATTACAAGAAAAACTTAGTTTACTGCACAGGATCGTAAGATGATACTTTTCTGAGATTCGAACCTACCTACGGAAAATTGGAATGGGCTGTCAGACACAACTTGCCAGCTTCAAACAACAGTAAATGAGCCGGTATGGGGAAATACGTTTACCAAGGTAACACAATGCTATATATGTAGTCAGTCCGGTGTTACTTTATATCACTTGCGAAGTACTACAGAAAATTAGCGATATTAATAGCGTTCTATTAGAAGTGTTTTGGGAAAATAAAAAAATACCCAAAACAAATACATCAGTAGTTTGGAATTTCAACAAAGCAGATATCGAGGCACTAGGTATAGATGATTTTATTTGAAAAACATGACGATTTTTAATGGCTGGAAGAAATGTGTAGAACTTTCGGAAGAAATTTAAGGATAATTATCGAGTCACTGATGGAAGTGTTCCTCTCAAAAGAATAAAAAGTAACATTTATCAAGAGTATTATACTCATCACATCCGTTACTTAAAGAAAAACATCTAGAAATGCATATAACAAACGTAAACAGAGCGCTGAGCACTCAGTTAAATGTATTGAACTGGCTGAAGAACGGGAGGATGAAAAGAACATTTCCTGAAACTAATACTAAAAATAAATGGCAATGAAAATTGCAGTAGCTTTTATAATTATGTGAGCCGGAGAAGGGAAAATAACACTGTTGAGTGATGAAAACGGATAAACATAACTGAGAAGAAAGTGAAAGCTGATGTATTAAATTCATATTATGTTTCCAATATTTAACAAAAATAATGTTGACATTAATAATAACACAACAACGACGATAACAATGCAAATAAAACTGACATAGAGAAGGAAGGGAAAATGTATAACTTTTGAAATATCAGCAAAAAGAGTTAAAGAAAAAATTGAAAAAATAAAAAAGCGGATGCTACATGGTCTTGATGATACTGCAACGGAAGTCTTGGAGCTAGGAGTGGAGATTATCATTTCTACTTTATGTGTTTATTCAACATATTTGTAAATAATTCTAGCCTAACTGGAAGACTGGAAGGCCGTTGTCGTTCATAAGGGCTGAATTAAGAAGATTTTTAAAAGTTAGGGTCACGTTGCATCTGTCTTATGTAAAGTTATATAACATTTGATTGGTTAATATATTCGCAGTGTCTTAATTACAAAGACTAGTTCTGCCACCGTCAATACGGTTTCAGGGAAAGATTTTCTTGCTATAGAAACATTATTTCATTAGAAGTAGCACTTATGGAGTAGTAACTAATTTTTTCGAAATATTTTGATTTAGTATCGCATGACTTATTAGTAGATAAATTGAGTGGACTAGAAATAGGTAAAATGATAGTATTTTGGATTAAAAAATTAGAATAGCGAACTCAGAGAGGTGACATCAGGAATTCAGTAAGTTAGCGTTCTTGGGCCGCTATTATTTATATTAGCTATCTGTGCTTAAATATAAATTCAAACGTACGATTATTTGCCGACGGTTGTATTGCTTATAGATAAATTAACGACCTTTCCGGTATGAACATTTTACAACGCGACCTTAATAATATTTCCAATTGGCCTGTTAAACATAGGATGAAAATAAATGCTCCTAAGAGTAAAGTAGTAATATTTTGTGAAAACCGATAAAAATTAATCTAATAATAAAATCAATAAAGTAGAAATTCCCCAGAAAAATTGCTGCAAATACTTCGTAGTTTACTTAAGTTCTAAACTTGCATGGGGCGAACAAATTGATAGTGTTACTAGGCAAGCATGAAGGGGGTTACACTTTGTTGTGAGAATACCAAAAAAAGTGAGTCCAAAATCTAAGGAGATTGCTTATTTATCATTAGTCCGGCCTTTAATGGATTATGGAGCAGTTGGTTGGGATCCGTTTAGGATATATGAAATAAATATCCTAGAAAAGTACAAGCCTAGGGCAGCAAAATTCGTAAACGGTAAAAAAGAGCACGGAGATGAAAATGTTAAAGCATGAGGATGGAAATCACAGCAGAAAGAAACTAAAAAAGCTAGGATAGCGTCATTATGTAGATGAAAATGACACCTGTCTGTCTTATTCCAGTTACGGTTGCCATGTTCTTCTGCATAAGGAAGCGATGTAATCAGTGGTCGTATTAAAGAGCAGCTGATCGAGCAAAGAACCCTACGACATTCAATTCTTCAAACAGCCAAGCACCCTGATGAGGAGAGAACATACACATCTTCGTCCTAAACCAGGACAACGGCGAACGATCCCTTTACTGGATAAACATACCTACCTCGTGACCAAGATATATTGACTTCAAGCGATCTTGCAGCTTGATGCGCAAAATAGCCTGGAAGGTTAACTAACGTAAGAAAGCTATAGCAAAACTCAGCGCGGTTGCTAACAAACAAAGTAGAGCACAAAGCTATTTTAATCTATAACCTTCGAAAAATGCATGCAAATGAACACGTCAACCAATAATTAAGGATAGTAGTGGAACCGAAAGTTTACACACTAGATATTAATATAATTTATATTTTGGGGGATTTTCATTTTAGGATATTTATTAATTTGGCAATTTATTTTGAAAACAAGGATTACGTTTTTGTGTGTGTCTTAAAATACAAATGTCTTAAAATATAAATATATAAAATTGACAATTTTTTTCATATATTAAATACTAACAATTTACCTACAAAAACTAACATTTAAACAATTCAAGAATTACGAAGATTCAAACTTGATAGTATTACTTGACACGTGCTTTTGTCAGTTCAACCATCAGAGTAGAAGTTTTGGCATAAATTGAACATGAGCTGAAGGCGGAATTAAGACATGTATTCTGAACCCAGCCTTAGCAAATATGTTTTTTTTTTCCTTTCTTTTTCGTAGGGTGTGCAATTCGGCTCTACATTTCCTTCTAAGTCAAAACAAAGTTTATTTATTTTCATTTTGACATATACGCCCTCATTACTGGTAAATAAACTCTAGTCATATCCTGTTGTAGCTAAAGGGGCTAAAATAAAAATCAGCTATGACTAAACAAAATGAAAAAAAAGTCTGATAATAATCTCACCTAATGCGATGATTATCAATAATTACGGTGTAACGCTTTCACATAACAAATTTATATTGCTGTTAATTGAAACCTTGGGTGTAATAGCAGTACTAACCACATCATAGAGCAGGGAAAACTGGCACTTACTATATTTTTAGCGTTCGTTAATCATCCTGAACAAAATGAACATACCTAGTATCAGAGATTTATGACCAACAAGAAATACTTTAGGCACGAAAGAGTCCAATGATCATTTTATTTTTCTCAGGGTTTAGTTTGTTTCTATTTTTTACATTTATATTTTTCCAGATATTAAATCATTACAATAAGACTGATATGATCTGGCAGCAATATCTACAATAATAGCATTAGGAATGTAACTTTATTTTTGATTTCAAATCTTTCTAGCAAGAAAGATTTGAAATCATAAGATCCATAAACATTTTGTTTTTTAAATTAATTCCAGAGGTTCACTTAATATTATTATTTTTTTTTTTTGTCTATTTCATTCTCTTCTACTAAAAATTGAGACAAAAGATTCCAACAATATTTTATCTACCTCTTTCAATGTGATAATAATTTACTTTACTTTACCTCTGCTATCTTCTTGCTTTTATGAAACGTAATTGATGTCTGTGAAACGCTGACTTTTTTACATAAAATAAAGCTGGAATAAAACTGCCAAGGCTACTTGGTGTACGTGGTTTTTGGTTCAATGAAACTGATCAACTTTGGGCAACGCAACCTGTAGAATTCAGACCTAAGCTATCAGCATATGAAGCAGGTTAATATCAATTAATAAAAATAGTCCTTAAAAATAAAATCTACCACTGTGAGCATTGGTGATATATTAGGTAGAATTACAAATTGGGAAAGAATTTTACAGGATTTTCTCTTGGGAAGGAAGTGCTTTATGCATAAGATTTTAAAGGGTATTTTACATCCATAAGGACCGGAGAAAATCAAGAAACCTGGCGGGATTCTAAGATATTTATTACTGAGTTGTGTCTACAGAATGAATGATTTATTCATGGACGCTCTTTAACAACTCAGGCCATCAGCGTCCCATTCAACTCAGGGCGTGAAACGGCCGACAAATTTTGCTCAGAGGCCTCTCTTTCAGGCTTGAGGTTCTTTTTCGTGCCGTAAATGTACGACACGGGACCTACGGCTTTACTTCCCTTCCGAAGGAAGCCATACTTAGGATTTTTACGCCCCGAAAAAATCCATCGGTTCTGGCCGGGTTCGAACCCACGATCTTGGGTTTAGAAGGCAAGTATGGTAACCACTACACCACCAGGACCGACGTGTCTACAGAGACACTATACATGTTTAAAATATAGTCAGAACTTTTTGCAACAATTCTTATGCTAAATCACTTATTCCTAACAAATACGTGAATATTTGTTTACAATTAGCTGTTGTGTAACATTATAAAGCATGTAATTCATTTAAAAAAGAACGGAATTATTGTGCGTTTTTTGAAGATTTCATTTTTTTAAACCAGCGTTCCTCAAACAATTATCCGCGAACTCAGTTTGGTTCTGCAGAATCTAGATTAAACATGTAGGTTTTCATTACAAACGATAATTAGGCAAGAAAGACGGGAAAGAAGAACCAAGTAAAAATTAATTGCATATCAACCTGTATAGTTGACAACACAAAGAAGGGCGATTTCCGTGTCAAAACCTTTTATGAAAACATTTGTTAAGTAACTTTGTGCACTTGGAAACAAATCTTGGACAAGTGTGGAACAGTCGGCAGATAATCAATCTCATTGTTAATACCAACTGTAACAAAACTTGAGGACTTTCTTCCTAGAACCGACATTACAGTCATCCAGCTGTATATTTATGTTGCGTTGTTATGATGCGCGTGAGGAATGAGATGTGTCAACGTTTTCACGTCTCTGAAATCTCTTTCAGTACTGTTTAATGTTATCATAGTTAGGATGCTGAAGAGAAAGTGAATCTATTCTTTATTTATTAATTTCTGATATTCTTAATGATATGATAAACAGGAAATATTCGTAATTTCTGCTCAATCTTTGATGTACAAAAGAAACGGTGGCAACACTGGAGAATCTCCAGATATCTCTTGGCAGTATGTCACTGTTCATATGGCCATCATATTTTCGAACAATAATAGCAATGAAAATAATAACCATCCCTACAAAGACGTCATAAATTATTAAAAATGCATTGACTTCTGAACAATTTATGAAAATTTGTATTAATATTGACTTTAATTTGTTAATATTATTTTATCATTCTGCTATCTAAAATAGCTTATGAAACTCTTTTGCAACATTTCACAATTATTGCATTCATAAAAGTTATGAAACTCCTTCCACTCGATTATTAAACATTTTATGTAATAAATATACCATTAGAAACTAACATAATATACTACTAAGGCCCTCTTTTAAAATTAATATAGTCACACAAAGAGGCATGTACCACTGCCTGTTTCATATACCTACAAATGTGATTTTAATGCAATGTACTTTTAGGGTACTGTTAAATTTAGACAGCCCGTATTTATTTATTGTCTTTTTGTAATTCTGAGTTAAATGTATCGGCTACTCTGTCTATGATCTTAAAAGAGGGTCTATAAAGCACTCCGGCCATGTTTTGTGCCGTTTTCTCCAAGAAGCATAGATTACATACTCTGTGGCTCTATGTTTACTAGCAGTAAAATGTGCGTGCCATTGAATTCAAGACAGATTGGAACAATTTGTGATCCGTAATCAGGTGCTGCTGTCCAGAATACGGCACTTCTTTATGTGCTATTTATGCTCGTACTGTAATAAACTACATTACAGCGCAAGCAAATGTCTAACGCGCCATTTTTATGCAAGGCAAAGAAACATGGAGTTGCTTTAGTTCTGTGAATCAGACGGGAGAAACCGGACTTGTATGTAGCAAATACATTGTTGTGCAAAGAAGGGAACGGGATAAGCAGATATAAACAGATACTTTCAATAATATGAATATTTGCAATGAGCACTTCATTAACTTCACACAAATAAATTATTACAAACCAATCTCTACGAAATTATTTTTTTTTTGGGGGGGGAGGTCTGTATTACATGGCATTGGACACACTTCAAAGGATGGTGACACGTAACTTCTTTACATTTTTTACATTTTAATACATTCATAAAAAAGGTTCTACCTTAAATGTTCTACCATTGTCTCTATGATGAAATTCGGGCGTAAAAATCCTAAGTGTGACTTCCTTTGGAAGAGAAGTAAAGCCATAGTTCTCGTATCGTACATTTACAGCACTTAAAAGAACCTCAAACCTGAAAGAAGAGGCCTTTGAGCAAAATTTTATTATATGTTTTATATTTAACAAAGTCATGGTCGTGAAGATAGTAAATGTGAAATATTAAAATTTAATATGCGTTTGATAACTATATTTTTATGTGCGAATGCTCTGTAATTACCTTCAGAAAAAGTTTTCGTTTCGTGTTTTACTACAAAAACATTTAAATTTAATTTCAAAGCCAATAAAAATTTATGCACTTTCGATTGGTTTTATTTGCTTTGTACAGTCTACTCGTAATTATTTCTGGACGGTTAACATGTTTTTGTTTTATTGAAACATATGAACATCTTGTACTTAAATACTCAATGTAACTTCCAAACTTTGTTATTTCTCTCTGTTTAGTGAATGTAAAGATATCAAGGGCTCACTTCATAAATATGGTTACATTTAAAAATGTTTAAAAATGTTCATGCATTTATCTATCAGCGTTCCTGCGTGACGGGCTTTTTGTGATGCCTATGCGGTTTGCTCAGCTCATAATAGTTCGTGCTTACCAACACAATTGCTGTTGCCTAGCGAATTCGTATACTTTTTTATTATTTCCCGCACTTATGTGTATTTATTTTGTCCCCAGAAAAGTTTAGAGCTGGAGCTATAACGCTATACATACTCAATCCTCTGTTCACCAAGTGTGTACTTAGTAAAATGTAGAGGGACATTGTTGTGCTGGTATCCCTTTCTTCTCTCAATTTTGAGTTATGTTTTCTAGTAGTTGAAGCCAATGGTTGCTTAGCAAGACACAGAATGGTTCATAAGTAGCTGTGTCTTTAAAATAGTATTGATTTATTACAAATTTCTAAGAATATCACTGAAAATGCAATCGATTAGTAGAAAATAGAAATTATATTATAAAGTTCAAACTTTCATACAAGAAGCAAATTGGCTATATGATGAACGTTTTCAAACTTTAAAATGCGTTTCTTGCACAGCTATAAGAGATAAACACATTTTTCTTTGAAGTTAGGCGTATTAAATGGGCTAATATTAAAAAAAATGCTTTCAAAATACACGTCTTATGAATGAAATAGTCTGTGGCATTCATTAATTCCTTAACTCACAAAAAAGAAGAAGAAAAGAAAAAAGAAAAGAAAACGGAAGAGGAAGAATGAGAAGCAAAAAGGAGGGTAGAAGATTATTTACATACTGGCTCAAACTGAATCAAAAGTTAAATTTAATCCTAAATGTCATTCCAAAAAACCCTTCCACTGAGAAATTTTGCCCAATTCTTCATTTGTAAAGAAACAAAATAACTCTGGGGAGCCGTAGTTTAATAATTAATAAGGGATTAATTCCTCACTCATAGAAACCTCTCTCCTTACTAACGCCCAACAATTTAACAAAAATCCTTTTCTACTAACACACACTTTCTAGTTAGGACACATTTTCTTTTTATGTTATTAGACTTAGTTAAAACACACTGAATGAAAAAAAAATAAAATCTAAGCGCCTACTGGCCAATACTAAAATAAATTTAAAAAGAAGAAAAATAACTATTGAATTAAGTAACCAGAAAAACACAAAAAATCAAAAATTAAATAATGGCAGAAAAATATAAATAATGCAAATAAACAAATATAATACACAGAAGGACAAACAAAAAGATTAAGAGACGAAAGAATTAAAAACAATAGAGGGAGTAGATAGGAAACCAATAGAACAAATATAGAGTATAAGGAAAGAAAAGAAAAAAGAAAAAAAGAAAAGAAGAAAAGAAAGGAAAGAAAAACACTACAGTAATTGTAACAATAACACTTTTTATTATATATGAACGTATTTCTTTTATTCAATAGTTTTTTTCCCTTTATCTGTCACTATATTATAGGTATTTAGAGGCAAAGAAACAAAAATGGTATCGTAAGCCAAAAGCTAATTGGCACCCAGCTTGACCCCGATCAGGATTCAATCGTGTGTCCTCCTTATGCTCTTAAGGAGTCAAATGAGATATAAATAAAGGAACCATATTAAATAATCTTAACCTAGACACTATTATCTGTAAATAGTTCAGCTTCTTTGCTTTACAGAGAGCTCATTTTACAGCAACAAGCATATCAATCAAATTACAGATACTGCAAAAACCACAGCTAGTGCATTATCTCCTGATATTTAAAGGCGTAGCTCTCAAATCGTTTAAGTTTGTTTAAGCGCTGCCATGTTTCTTGTTTGAGTTAGGCCAATTACAGGACATTTCTCACGTTTAACTGTATATTTATATCAAATTCTGTCACATAAAATAAATATTTTACAACTGCTGTCCCCTGAAATCGTTTCTTAAATACAGATGACCGTAAAACTGCTCCTATTTGCCTGAAATAAAACAGCGAAAGGGAGAAGCGTTTAAAAATGCTTTTCGTGTCGTGATACACTTAACACGACACTTTGAAATGGAGACTAGTTGCACACAAAAAGGCTAAACGTGTACTACTTTTGTGCAAAACCGCTTCTTTATGGCCAGTTGGTGTATACGCGGCGCACATGTTGGAGAATTTTTTCTTCTTGTTCGAGGTTAACTGTTCTTGTACAGGATCGAAAGCTCACCAGCAATAAATTCCACAAAAGGCTTGGCTCTCTTCTAAAATTTTGTTCTTGTGGTCATGAACTAAAGTTGAAGGAAAGGCTGTAAGAATGCATGTTTTACTTAGAAAGTTTTTTTCTGAAGAATTTATATATGGAGCAATAGAAAATTAAACTTAATGGCACTGAATCCCGAACCAAGTGGAGGATTGAATTAGCGTAAATAAACTTAAGAAAAGAAACAGATTTCTGAGGAAAAATTAAAATATTAAACTTAGGTTTATACAAAACCACATTAAATTAAACTTTTCTAACTATTCATTACAAAACTTAATCTTACAATGAAATAATGGAATTGCTTTTCCTTCTCTTTATTATGTACATAATTATTATGTACATACTTGGTACAGAACAGGGAGAGCTCAAGTAAGAGCTTGGAATTATGTCAGCTCCTTTTGAAAATAACAGCAAATTACAAAGTTATTTCACAATATTTGTGATATGCAGCTGCATGTAATATTGTCCCATTTTTTCTTTCCTTCTTTCTTTGCTATTATAATTATTTTTAAGTACTTAATGTGAATTCATTTATCACTTAGAACATCAGGATAAGATGACCAGTGCTTTTGTATACATTTGAGCCAATCTTTGACGAAAGTAGACACATATAATTTACTTACTTTTGTTTTAATTTTCTTTTTATTTTTTATTATTGAGTTATATATTTTCATTTTTATATAATTAACAATGAATTATAACATAATTAACAGAAATTTATACAGAAATTTAATCTGATAATGTTGATGAAGAGCATAAAAATATTCATCTGTGTAACGTTGCGTTTGGCTGATTTAGAAAGAGGTTCATCAACAAAATGTAATATCCAGCTCCTAAATATTTATTTCTTTATACAATACGATATATAAAGGAGTATAAATTATGTAAAACTCTGCTTAATAACTTCAAATTTAAATTGAGAAATCAATCGTTTACTAGTGCACTCTGTTATTCATAATTAGTTGTCTATTTCAGAAAGTTGACCTATGCTACATTATTCCTGGCACCAGCCTTGTACATGTCCCTTACTTCAAAACGTAATTTAGGTAGTGTATGATTTCCTTTTTTTAACTCTGGGATGTGCTTCAAGATATTGTTCTTGTGTTGCTTATGCATATTGTGTTTATTACTCTTAATACATATTTTTGAATAAGTGTATCAACCCATTAGCCAAAAGAAATATTACACAGATGAATGTTTTATGTTCATCATTATTTTATGGTAGGTCTTTGTACAACTTTGTACAAGTTTTTAACCGAAAATTCCTGTTCGATCCGAAACCCTTCTCTTGCAAAAAGTACTAAATCAAAGCTGAACATAACTGAGTGTGAAAGGCTCCCTAATTTTTTTGAAAATTCATAATTTAGCCATAAAATTTAGTATGAAGAAAGTAGTATGTTCTAAAAACTGGCACAGTCATTTTAAATAATACTAGAATGGGGAATGCACTAGCCGTTTTCAGGTACACCAAATATGTATAGTAAAATGTTGGCCCCCAGGACATACAGAAGTTGTAACGTTAGAAATTAAAATCTGGCAAGAGATTGCAAAGAATAGTATAGAGCATCATTAGAGCATAATATACTTCATTTTAGGGGGGGGGGAGAAACAGGCCCGCAAAAATTTTAGATAAAATTTACCTGACGAAATGCAGTCTATGTGAAGTAGCTGAATTGAGTAGCCTCTGGTGAGGAGAGGAGACTTTTGCAAAGTGGTCAATTTACGCTTAATAAAACACCACTAGGGCTGTGGCACTGTACGTTCTGAAAACTTTTGACACTTGAGGATGCTAAAAGTTCACAACGTTACCTTCGCCTTTTTTTATTGGAGCTCTAAAATCCTGTTATCTCCTGAGGTCAAATTAATTATGGGCAGGCTGCCCCAGCGATACCTCCTAGCTCACTGCTATGAGCAAGAAAAAAGAACGAGTTTTGTTGAGTGGGTGTTGCACGTTGTTTATTCATTAAAGTCAAGGTGTTTATAAAGCAAGCTAAAACATTAGGACTGAGTTTCAACACAAAATTCTGGAACAAAACGCTGAAGCCTGCTTTCCTCTCTTTCCTTGTGCATGCCTATTCATATTTGAGTTTCATCAGTAACTTCAAATCTCTCATTTCCCTATATATTGTATAATCTAACCCAACTTGTAATGACTACACATCGGAATCCTTATGCACTTAACATCAAGTTAGGTGTACTCAAACACAAACAGTATGCTACGCCCGGCAGGTAAACAAAAACAGTGGTTGTATCTCTTAACCTATTGCGCTTTTCCCAACCTGTTGTCTTTAGTCCAAAATTAACATAACCTCATTTCGCTTTTAGTACTTAGAAATTCCAATGAGTAATAATGACTTCCTCTAAGATTTTTAGTAAAACGAGGATATAATAAAAGAATTCACTATAAACATAAACATAATCTTAATTGCAACCTACTTATACTAATTATAGAAATAAAGAACACAAATAGCAGAGATGGTCTTAATTTACTTTAAGATTAATATGAATTCCACCCAGGGAAAACAAATTCATCACTGAAATTGAAATTAAATAAAAATATTTATTGACTTCACTAATTTGGAAAATACATTTGCTTGGAAAAAACATAAAATATAGTAAAGATAATAGAATAAAAACAATTGTTTGCATGAAACCAGAGTTCAAAAAGAAGCGTATGCTTTAGAGAAAAAATGTGACAAGAATGCCCTTTATTTTTTTATAAAATATACTTTTAGATTTTCGGTTTTTATTACCGTACAAGTAGAAAATATGAGATAAAAAGTCAAATACATATTAAAAAACCATGCTCAAAAACGCCAAACATCACATAAACCGGAACACAAATGAATATTAACATTTCTATTTAATCAATATCATTACTAATGTTAGTAGATTCTTGTTTTGAAATTCACTATTTAAATAAGTTTAAGAGGGATGAAAATATTGTTTGAAAAAAATGCCTTGGAATAAGGAAGACGAAAACATTTTATAAAATCTTATGTTTGGAGCATATCATGTTCTTGAGAAGAGTGATAAAATGTTTTTATAAACGATGGAAATGGAGGTTTTTGCAAAAAAAGTGCCTGAGTGAAAACGAAAACAAGAGTTAGAAAAGACACATTAAGACAACTCATCAATACCTCATATTATTTACGCTTTTATTTTTTAGGGTATTTCGAGGGAAACATACTGGGTGAGAATATTAGAAAATCACGAAAGACACTGTTGGAAGATAAAAGAAAGTACAAACTCAAAGAGCGATTGAACTTGAAAAAGAAATGTATTAGCAAGTCATTAATCTTGCTATTAATATTTTTAAAAATATATCCGTTAATTAACCAGGACTGATCATATCTATATTTTGAGTTTGTTGTTTTACTATTAATGCTTAAGGCATTATTCATTCAGAAGATTGTTAATTTTCTAAATCTCATTATATCTATGTGGGAAGTAAAGCAAAGTTAAAAAATAACTGCATAAAAACCCGTAATAATAATGTAGTAACATGTGTTAATTAAACAGATGGTCTACTTTAGTCATTTCGGTTTTCGCTTTTTTGAAACCATTAACACCTTTCAGCGTAATGTTAGGGATATTAATGAAATGCATTAATGTTGACCGAATTGCTTGGGACGGTGATTAAAATTAATTTATAATACTTAAAATATTTTGCGTATATTACTTCGAGCAAAAGAGAATTAAATCCGATTCTGGCACAGATCTTCATTATGGTGACTTTTTGATAGTGAACGATGCTTGGATCAGAGGACTTTAAATTCACTTGTCTCACGTGCTGAGGAAAAATATCCGCTGAAAATCTGTCTGGAGTCTGAGTCAAGCAAGATTTAAACTGGCTTCACATGCTCTTGCAGATGTCTTTGAACAACTTCCTAACCCAAAGTGGTTCAATCACGGGCCCTCGATACTCTTACTCTAGCCCCAGTTACACCTGTAGAAACGCACCATTTTCACTTATGGAAGTACATATATTACCAATAATAAAAATATCAAAATCCGAAATCAGAGAAACACCTCATTGAGGAACTGAAGCGGTTTTGCGTATGGCAGCCTCATGTTGGGCGCCATCTTTAAAGCGGTTTTAATTATGGCCCCATGCTGGACGCTCATTTTGAAGCGGTTTACCCGGAGGCGACTGGCTGGTCGCCAATTATGAAGCGATTTAGTTACTGATCGCCGTATTTTGTACCGGTGTATTGTTAATTAATTATTGATAGCTTTGGTATTGTTGCTCATGCTTCATAATATCTCAGGGTTTTGTTCCGCTATTTCGTGACTCGTGCTCTACAGGACTGGGAAAGCATATCAACTGTATTAATAATCACGCGATGAGCAGATCTGAAATGTATGATTACTTTATTATGTGCAAAATCTTTCGCATCCTCTGGTGTTCTGCGTACGGTAGAACATAACTACCGAGTATAAATTTAGCTGTCGCGACTCCCAAGGAGACGATCTGAGAACTGCATCCAGAGTAGAACTTATCGTAGTGCTCGCATCTATTTTAGGTCTTATTGTGCGCGAACTGAACTACTGTGAACTGTTGTGATACTTCTGATGGTTATCTTAACTAATCCCCCAGCGGAGTAAACGCCTCCTTATATGCGATTCAAATTACTAGACGTTAGCTTCACTAAATCATAGGGGTCACAAAAGCGCGCGCAATTCTCGCGTCTTGCTTTATAAATGCAAAGTATATATCTATTATTGGCTGGTTTAAATTCATCTGCCAACGCATGCCACCCACTACAGTTTGAAAGTTTAAAACATTTGTTTACATTGTTTGTTTAAAGTTAACTATATAAACTGCTTACAGGTTCAATGACCTAACTTAGTCGAAATCCTGTACTTTATTCACCGTCGCCAACGGAAGGTCATTTAAAAAGGGACATAGGACTGTCCCTTTCTGTTATATAATGGTTTATTGCCTCCTTGGCTCTGCTTCGTTTCTGGCTGGGCTACCGTAACGGTTACACCAGAGAACTTTCATTTTTGACGCCATACGAATATCTTATAAACTTTATACCTCATGATGTACACTCACATACACATATATATACATATATATGTATATATTTATATATACAATATCTTTATTACTAATTACAATGCACAAAACATGATGGTTAGGCTTAAAACATATATATATATATATATATATATATATCATATTTATATTTCAGTGGGGTTGGGACATAGGGACCGTTTCAGAATTCATGAAACCCAATCTCCAAATCGTGAATCGAATAAAAGCAGATCAGTTTGACCTTAATAAGTAAGTATAATAGTTAGTATCTTCACTGAACTACAGTAATAGAGCTAGGTAGAGATGCAACAAAGCAGTTCTATGAATAATGACAGAATTTTAAACTACAATGTTGATCCATAACACCTGTCAATTTAGTCTCGAACCTAACATTCAGTGGGTAGAATTCTGACCTAGCCATCCTTGGAGTTCAGCATAGACAAGAAATGAAAAAGGAACTTTTCTAAGGATTTCTTCTTCCGTAACTTCAAAAACACAAAATTCTTTACACCAGTCATGTTTTGACTCAGTTTGTTAGTGACTATAATGTATAGTCACTATACAAAAAATGTATAATTTATCTTCAGAGATTTTGTATTCCACACGACAATGTGTTGGTATGAAAATTCAGAAGAAATGATGTCTTGTTTATTGTTTAATTGCTACCTTCACCATGGAAAAATAACTTTATTGGCTATATTCAATATTTAGATGTATTTATTTAATCTGAAAATACAACAGAAGCCTATTCCACTTAATGGTATGTTTGCACTATAGTTTTACACTGTTACAGAATAGTATATAACAATAAATATTTAGTTTACAACATTTTATAAACATGAATTATTAATTTCTCAGATGCTATAGTGCAGAAAATACATCAGCTAAATGGTTCATTGTAATTTATATAACAATATTCATGATACCCAATTAAATATTTTTAAGTGGTGAAAGTGAGGATTGAAGAACCAATGAGGCACAGTTTCTATTGATTTTTTACATCTACACATAGACTCTTTGTGGTATGGAATACAGAATCTCTGAAGATAAATTGGCCACTAACAAACTGTGTCAAAACATTACTGGTGTAAAGAATTTTGCGTTCAGTCGAAGTAGATCGGTAAGGGAGAAAAAATCCTTGGTTAAAGTTCCTTTTTCATTCTTTGTTCATTCTGAATTCTAATTTTTTAGGATGCCATTTTTAAGAGTGCGTTTTACGGAGGTTATAACTACTGCTACGCACAATAACAGAATGGAACTTCTTATTTGAAATATGTTTAAAGAATCAGAAATATAACTAAGAAAAATATTTTCACTGCAAATTTAGAACGATCGTATTGATTGTAAAGAAAATTATTATGCATTAATTTTGAAACGTAATTTTAAATTCATAGTTTTAAAACATGTCTAGATAATATTAAATACAAAAATGAATCAGAGGGCTAAAAGCTGACAAGCATAATATTCTTAGTCCTTGAGTATTGCAAAATCAAAATCAATAGCAATTAAGATAAAATGGAATAAGTGAAGCTGGAACGAGATGTAGCCTAAAGCTTAAACGAACAAAAACGCCTTTCATAACATGAAAGGACCATCGTTTAATTCATATGGTTATGACAACATTATTAGTGAGAGTTATATTTGGTCAAGATGTTTCATTTAGAGTCTATAAAGTGTAAAAATTTGCGCAGCAGACGTGCAATAACTTGAAAGCCTATGTATGTATTATTTTATAAACTGCTTGTAGTTTACTCTTCGTGTTTTTTGCAACAGGTTCAGCTTATGAGAGGTTTAAATTCCTGCCTGGCTTTCAACAGCATAAACGTAGCTTTACAGAGACAGGATATAATGGCGAAATAAAAACATCACTGTGAAGAAATAAAACTGTTTATTTTCTCTATGCGCCTTAACCGTCACAAACTCTTAGTCGAAGTAAGTCATATTTGGAAAAATATTGTTCTACTCTGTTTTTATGCTCAATGTTATTATTTTAGTTGCATTTTCACATAGAAAATTGAGAGTTTATTCGCTGTTACTTTTAAACTTCTTTTCATGCTGGTACTGTGTATTTCGCTCTAGTTTTGAAATGCTTTCATATTGGTAAATCAATTCCTGAACTGATTTTATACTTTTTACTTTTTCTTAGATATCAGCTCCTCTGATATATCCATGTTTTCAAGCCAGCAGCCTGAATTTGTCCTGAATATACATATGCTGTAAAAGTAATATTGCTGATTCTTACAACCAAGGAAATGTCTTCCTTGACAATGTTATTCAAACATAGATAAATGTGGCAACGCTGTAATTAAGAACAGAAACAATTTAACATGCACGACACTTATTTTACATGGCAGTTCATAATCATTTGTTTGTCAGAAGTTTTCAACTCGTTTGTGAAGTATCTCTTATGAAATTAGTAGTTGACATAGATATGCATTAGTTTTGCATATTATTATTACATAATATTAGAATATAAAATAGTATAATTTCTATAATGCAACTTAAAACTTTTTGTATGATTATAAATAATATTTTCATTTAAAATGATGAAACCACTATATTTAAAACTTTAGAACGCATCTAGGTTCTTTAATGATAAAAATACAAAAATGTAACTTTTTTAATTTAAAATATTAACAGGGAAAGTTATTACAAAAGTAAATAAATATACTATCATTAACGCGAACAGAAATAACATGGTAATACATTTTAAGAACAATTATCACTTTGAATGAAGATAAAAATTAGCAACGATCAGAAAGAATTAAATTCAGACATAAAATCTAAATTTTAAAACTTGATAGGAGCAATAGAAAAAATGTCAGATATATTAATTTTGGTGAAAAAATATCATAATGAAAGGATATACCAATAAATACAGTTTAAACGAAGGAATTAAATATAATAAAAATAAAGCACACAAATAAGGAAAATAAAATTTAAACTCTAAATGTTTTATCAACAGATGACATGATCTCATTATTTACAATAGCTTTAAACAGCAATTTGATACCAAATTACAAGGAAAAGAGATATTATCTATGGAATTAGTAGGTAAACTCCCCAATATGTAGAAATATAAACTATTTTCAGTTTTCATTATTTCATTTTCATGCACTACACAATTGTATCTCTAATTTATATAGTTTAATGTAAATATTAAACGTTTGTTTTGTAATTTTCTTAAATAAAGAAAAGGTAGCTTTGAAACTTTGCACACGAATATCTTTGTAAGAGAAACATTGCGTACATTCTAACACACCTATCGACAACTCTGTAAATGGGCCGGTAGTACACTAGTAGGCACTGAGGAAAAGCCTTGATTAAAGGACAGTTTTTGAAATTCAAATTTTATAAAATAAATGCATATCTTATTTTTTATTTCTGAGCTTCTAATTAATGTTAGACTTAATTTTTACAAAGGAACGTTGGGGAAATTATTAATAAATTTGATAATTTCTAATTACTAATAGTTTTAATATATTTACATTGTTTTTATTTAGCATGATAATATATTTTCAATCGACGCACCTTGTTTCAATACGTGACTCTTATAAAAATTTTCGTGTTAAATAATGAAAAATATAGAAGGATATACAAATAGCTATAATTTCTATAACCTAGATAATGTGGCTGCTGCGAAAATGATAGCAAGTTATGCAATAACGTTTTGTACTATTCATAATTTGGAACTCTCGTAAACAGTAAAACTTTAAAAATATGATGAGTTTTAGTCAGTTATACACATAAAACAGACCGCTGTTTAATTCCATATAATGAATATTGTAGGAAGAATTTGCAACTATACATAAGCTTCTATTTTGGTTTTCTCAAAGTAATGCTGCTTGACAGCTTCTAAACACGCCCGTACCAGTTGTAAGGTTCATGTGGAGTGCTGAATGGATATAGCACTGCAACACCACCCCTCTTCCCTCCTGCAGTTACACTGAATAGCCTTGTTCCCAAACAGCTCCAAGTTACAACACTTCTCTACACTTTTAGAAAACGGGAACTCTAAGATTTGTTGCCTAGTTCTCCGTCACTGCGTTGTAACACCTTTATATGTGACAGTTGGATGATGGCTGGATATGAGATTAAATTTCCTCTGTGGGACGGCAACCTAACGTTTCTTTGTTGATTTTTGAGCGCTTTATGCTGACAGCGCCGCCCATTTTCTTTACTGACAGTTGCTGACAGCTCGCAAACATACAATAAAGCTATCTCTTGCAGCAGAGATTGGTGCTAAAACAAAGAAAATTCAGCAGCGGCTCGTGTGATTATGCCTGGTATTTATTTAGCTATCTATACCTCACAAATTCTTATATATTATTTGTTACTAAACTTATTTTCATTTCATTCTTTAGTGCTCAGAAATTATTATTCTTATTTTTGATCATCTTATAGGATTACTGTGAAAGTTACAATAATTTGAGAATATATGACACTCATTTCTACATATAAATTTAATTCTTTCAACGTAAACGTTTATCTGTTGTTATGTTAATTTGTTATTTACTTAATTTTCAATGAACGCTTGATAATGAATGAAGAAATTATTCAGAAAATGCAATAAATAATATATATGCAAAAAAATAGAGTTTTGAAAGTTGTCACTTTAGAGCTATGTAAAATTACAAATACTCCACCTTTATTTCTTATTTAAATAATAGATAACGCGAATTTTGTGCATTTGGGACGAAAACAACTTAGAATGAAAAGTTATTTTATTTTTTCCTTCAGCGCTTCTAACTTTGATTTTCAGTTGTCTTGTCTTACAACTGTATCAGAGAAAATCAAAAGTGTTGCTTAGTTTTAGTTCTAGATATAAATTGAAAGTACACACGAGTGAGCTCCTATTAATCCTCGGTTATTATTGATCCTCTTTTTCAATTTTTCATGGGACATTAACCACAAAAGTCTAGTGTTCGATAGCACGCGTCTTAAGCACTAAGATTTTTACACTTTTAAGAGATCTATTCCAATACTTCCTTGCAGTAGCATGAGCTGAGAGATTTTTACCCTCGAGCGATAGTTTAATGAAGATCTTATCAACAATCAAATACCTAAGTCGCTTTATTCAAAATGAGAGGAACAAATAACCATTGGATTTAAATACTCATTGCCCTCCAAAAAGTCTATAAAGTAAAGTATTAGAAAAAATCTCTTGAAAACTTCATTTTTTTCAGTGTTTGAACAAGATATCTAATCGATTAACACATCTATTTACATATTTTTATTATTGTTTCTTTTTTTTTTTTTAGTAATACACGAATCTTAAGGAAACATTTAGTATTTAATAAGATAAATGCTTGTAACCTTATAGACAATTTGTTTATTTTGGACTATAGCATTTAAATATTCCTCAAGAATAGATAAAAATATTAAAAGATGTTCTCTTTGCAATTGTTCAACTGTGGATCACTCATGATGGAGTACCATCCTATTCCTCTGCATTGCAACTTACGTTTAAATTCCTGCCTTCACACTAGAGTGGATCAACATTCATAAATTTGAAATTTTACATTCGTTACTTTATTTGCACAAATTATTGGGGTAAATATACCAAAACATGCTTTCTCAAATTACTGAATAGGGCTGCTCAGAACTTCTGCATTAGGGCGAGAAATAACAGCAAGTAAGGCACTCATTTTGAGCACTTGTAAATTTCTTTTACAAGATTTAGAATTTACTATTTTTCTTGTTAAATTATTTATTTTTATAGAATTCCAAGACCTATTTTCTGCATCTTGAAAAAAAGTTAGAGGAAAAGATGGAAAAATTAGATCCATATTTAGTACACAGGTAGAACATTTCTTCTTAATTTACTTATTACAGCATTTATACGCCTATCACTGAAATAGGAAATTAGATATCAAATATATTTTACCAAAACTGAGCACTATTTGGTCAACACTAATTATTTGCTGCAATATAGCTATAAAATCTATTTATTTAGCCTACTTTTATTATTAATTTCTGGGAAAATTCTGTTGATAGTAAAGATATTGTATCTTGTAAAAACTCAGTTGTTACAATAATATGCCACTCTAATTAATCTCTTTCAAAACTCTCTTTCGAAATCTAAATATATGAACACTATTAGCGATTTTATATTTTCATCAACGGCATTTTACATAAAAACAAAAATTAAACATACAGAATTGACAAACGAATTATAAAATGTTTACTTGTGGGTATCATTAGCAACTTTAGCATATTAAAACGGCTTGTTGTACCTATGCCAAAACATTTGAAAGTATACCCAAATAATTAAAGTATGTTTAAATTACATATATTCCATGGAAACAAATTTATAACAAGGCATGTTATCAAAATAACTGTTTAAAGTTCTAGGCGTAGAAAAGCTGATATTTTTTTTTAGTATCTCACTGTAAATGCCTAAATAGATATACGTAAATAATGATATTTAAACGAAAGAGTCCTTATGGTTTTGATTTTGAAATGGAGTATTCTATTTCTCGATATAAATTAGAAAGCTAAACCTTAACTCGATTAGGAATGAGTCCATAGATGCGCATACTTGTGGATTTGTTGCCCTAGATGCTGCTTTACTTTTGCTTATAAGTACATGTAACCTACACAAACAATCTTTTGCATTTGTTAGCATCCCCTCCTGCATAGTGCATTTTTTGTTATTTTATTGAAACTATCCTTGCCATTTCACATTCTTTTATTTTTTTTTCATAAGCTATCTTTAATCAATCTTTTAAAGAATGAAACAGAAGTTGCAAAAGATTTTTAACCAAGGAGTATACTAAATATGTAAGCAGTCGACTTTATTGAAATAAAGCTCATGAATGGGAAAATTCATGTCTACATGATGTGGAAAAAAGCATTGGGCAATCCTCCTTATAGTAAATTGTGTGAAAAATCAAAGGGGATTAATGTAAATGTAAGGTTAATTAATGCTCTTACAAAAATATAACAAGAGAAAGGAGTAAGTAGAATAAGCTTAATATAAATAAATAAAAATAGACATTGAAATGTATTGTCTTCCACTTATTTAAAATTATATTTAACTAATTTCTTACAGGAATGCATAAATATGGGAGTACTGATAGATGAGAATCAATATTATCTATTTGCTCTTCACTCAATTAACCCTGTTATCTAGTGAACAGCAAATGTAGGTGAAAACGTAATACCATTTTAAATAATCATATATTTATGATTTTTCACACAATTGTTGAATGCTTTTTTCCACATCTTTAAATGTACCATTTCCCCATTTTTTGAGTTTTATTTCAGCTTAGTCGGCTGCTTATGTATGCAGTATTTTTAGTACAGTCCTCGGTTCAAAAACATGCTTGTTTCTCTAAAATATTTATTAAGGATAGCTTATGAAGGAAAAATACTGAAATGGCGCCAGATAAATTAGAATTGAAAGAGAAACATAATAATCACTACAAATTAACTAGATAAATAAACCTGATTTATGAGTATGTACATCTGGGCGTCTGAAAATCTCTACAAATAAAAATAATCATATCTGGTAAAAGGTGTATGAAGTACCTTAGTTATAATCAGTACTGTATTTTTTCTTCACAAAGATAAGATATAAAAATATACTAATTTATGATTGTAAGGATATATCTGGCAGTAAAATGGGATTAAAGTGATTGGTTGATTTTGAAAAAGTTATAAGGTATATGTTCCTTTTTTTTTCTAAACTCAAAATCTCAAAAGCAAAATTTCCCCGCATGCAATAGGCTGTATGATAAAAGGCTGTGAAAAAAGAATTATGTATAAGAGTGTATTTTTAGTAACAAGATAGAACTATCTATCCATTCACAGGCATTATAAAGAATACAATATTTAATAAATTCAGTTCTTCAATAGATCAGATAAACAGGTTTAAAAGTCCTTCCAGAACATAAGCGCCCGCGACTATACGTCAAACTGAATCTTGACCTACCACTTTTATTTCATTTGAAACACTGCCGAAGTCGTTCACGCTTGAATATACACACTAAACTGAGTCGAATCTTCCTTTTAATGGAAAACGCCGACGTGCATTTAGCTAGAGTGCAATCTGCGGTATATAAAATACCGTGACGATGTTATACATATAATATTGGTGATGAATAAATAATAATAAAAAAGAACTCATTTAGAGTGTAAAATGCGTTGAAATTAAGACTGGATGTTCAGACCGAATGCCTTAACTAAAAACGAAAGACAGAAGAGAAAATGCTTCTGAGATGATTCCTATTGTCTCCACTCTGACTGAGATATTTTCATAGCATACTCCAGGGTTGTTATTTTTTATACGAACAGAAAAATTACGAGAGGAAGGTAACAGAAAAGTATTATAGTAACCAAAGTTTTCTATTCTGCATTAAAATAAAAGGAATACTATTTCTTATGCATTCACACAGGGAAGGTAAGTTTTTCACAACTAAAGTTAACATTCCCTAAAAAATAACAGTCATCTTTTAACTAATTTTGTGTTGGCTTTTGTTGAAAGGAAACTCATTCCTGCATGTTTAAATATAAGGACAATATCAAACATAGCATCGGTCCTGATGGTCTTGTGGTAGCCTCGTACACCCCAAGATTGCGGGGTCAATCGCGGCCAGGGTCAATGGATTTTTTCTGGCGTGAAACCCTATCGAAAGGGAAGTAAAGACGTGGGTTCCGCGTTGTAGATTTACGAACGTAAAAGAATCTCAAGCCTAAACAAAAAGGCCTCTGAGAAAAACTTATCGGCCATTTCACGCCCTGAATTGAATGGGAAGCCGATAACCTGAGATGTTAAAGAGCGTCTGTAAATAAACAAATTCAACAAAAATATATAACACCGCGGTGTTATTTTTATATTTATGGTATTTAAAAGACTTGAAGGGTGCAGAAATTTTTGAAGAGATGAAAAGTGTACTACGGGAAAAGTGCTCCACATTATCCGACTGCAAAACATGGTTTGTTGAGTAGTTCAAATGCGGTCGGACGAGCACGCAAGTTGAACACCGCTCTGGACATCCAAGAAATTATCTTATCACTGCAGAAGAAATTATCACGAAAGTCTATGAAGTAGTGCTGGCAGATAGAAGAGCGAAATATTCATTATTGTAAACCTCTCAATGAAGTAGGTACGCAATATTTTAAATAAAAAACTAGCTTTCAGCTAGATGGATGATTACACCTGATCCAAAAAAAAAAAAAAATGCTTTGAGTGTAACTTCTAAATATCCAAGTGATTTTCTGCATCGATTCATCACCACCGATGAAATCTGGGTTCATTACTACAACCCATAAACACAATCCAGTGTCCAGCTCCAAAATTAAACGTTTAAAATAAGCCAGCTTGCAAATTCATGCCAGGGATTTGATTACCAATTATTTTCCAAAAGGACAAATTATAAATATGAATATTGTGCTTACTTTCTGGAACAGTAATATCAGAATTCCAACAAAAGAGGCCAGGTTTAGCACATAAGAAGATTATTTTACACCAAGATAATTTACTCCCCCAAATTGGAGTTACTGCAGTGACTGGATTGATGATTTAACGCATGATTTGCTTCCGCAGCCACCTTATTCACCGGATTTGGCTTCCCTTCGAGTTCAAACCTTTCTTGGGAGGACAGAGATTTTCAATGAGGAAGAAGTCAAAATTATCGTGGATGCTTATTTTTCGGATCACTTTCGTTTTGAAATCAAGACATAGGAATATCGTTGGAAAAAAATGCATTGCACTGTCGGAAGACTGTGTTGGAAAATAAATGCAAATTTGAAAACATAAACTCAGAATTTCATATTCGACCAACCATTATTAGCTGTAATAAAAAGGGAAACTGAAGGCAGTGTTATGTCGAATACATTACACTTCATGTATTTTTTAATTTTTTTATTTCTATAAGCTATTTAGGACGGTGTTAAATCAACGTATTTGAGTTCTTAATGAATAAGAACTTCTAAGCTTTTCAAATACTAATATGTAGTTTTTGTGTTACTTCTGTCTATCTTAATTTTTAACTTACTATTACTTCTAATTTCATAACGACCCTGCATAATATTTGGAAAAGAAACCACTTGCACAGAGTAATAAATGTGCAACATGTGCAGATACAATGAAAAATAAACACGAACATTCATTCGTATAATAACAGTTGAGCAACACTTCAACCCGAGATTTAATGAATTAAATCCTTTTGTTAAAAAAACCTTCTATGCTTTTTTTTTGTTGATTTATTTTATTTACGGACGCTCTTTAACATCTCAGGTCATCAACGTCCCATTGAATTCAGGGCGTGAATTGAATGGGCCTCTTCTTTCAGACTTGAGGTTCTTTTACATGCCGTAAATCTAGGACATGGAACCTACGGCTTTACTTTCATTCCAAAGGAAGCCCTTTTAGGATTTTTACGTAAAAATCCATCGATCTTGGTAGGGATCTAACCTGCTATCTTCGGTTTAGGAGGCAAGTGTGCTTACCACTAGACTATCAGGGCCGACATCTTCTTTGCAGATGATATGACTTCTGGTATTTTATCACCTATTGTAATTTATTTCTCTAATTATTTTAATTATTATTTAATTTTCACATTTGATACGTTAATGCTTTTATTCTCCTATTTTATATACCTTATTATTTTCTTCAGAGTTCACATTTCTCTATTTCTTAACTATTTGTGCCAAATTATTTTATTCTTATATTATGTTATATTCGTACAGCTAATAAATACTCATCTGTAAATCAGAAAATGTGTATTTAAACTTTCTCAGTGCATTAAAGACTGATCGTTTTCAGAATGAGTTACAAGATAATGTTTTCATATTTTTCACGAGTTGCCTTGGGGACTTCTGAACTATTCAGCACAGCTTACGCATTATAGCACGAATAATCCATTGCATTCCATAGCCACTACTACGTTTTCATGGGTAATTTGAACGTTGCGTGTAGACGGAAATAATATCATAGCATTTGGTAGGAAATAATACGTGGTTGCGCCTACTGTGCGACAGGCGTGACAAATCGACATCTCTGTGCAATCTGAGCTTAGTTGCATTCAGGCAATCTGCACCCACGACAAGCTAGCTACAGGATGTTTCATAACAATCTTGTCTGCAGAAGAGCAATCTTAAAGTCGGTCAAACTTCGGTAGGAACCAAATATCACGAAAAGGAAAGGTTTTTGCGAGTTTTGTAAATTTTACCTTATACGCAAATTAAAATATAATGTATTAGCGTCAACAGCACCGCAAAGGACAGTTAAGATTTCTTCTGGTGATTTCATGCTGTTTTTTTCACAGTTTAATACCCTTAAATGTGAAATTCCTTTGCAACATCTGCCCCATTATTTCAACAAACTTTTAAACTCCGACCGTTAATGTTTGCTGGCGTGGATATGTGGAATGTACCTAGAGATAGCCCCTAGAGGTGTTCTGGAATGGTAACTTAATAGTACGTGAAGAGAAATAGGTTAACAGAATTCAGAAATACTATTTAAATATATTTCATTAAAATCACCTCACAAACCATTATAAAACATCACCTAATAGAGAGAAAACATTTGCATGACAAAAGCATTAAAATTAAAACAAACACATTATAAAACACTATCTTTTTGTATACCTAAATATCTGGAATATTGGAATACATAGCAAAGAGGCTTCTTAGAAAATTCTAATTACAAAGGCGAAACCCGAAACGTCTTGACTACATCTACTGAGGAAGAAAGGAATAGTCTGCTCTAAAGGAAAGCCAGAAAAATGTTCTCTTCCATTCGATACGAAGCAAAGCCGATTACTTTTCATATTCGTAAACAGGAAAGGCATATCGGCCACTAGGCGAACGCTCCCAACGTAAGGCAATATCTTATTTAAGGAAGATAAAGGAGGGGTAATAAAGAGGCAAACTTTGTCTAGGTAAACAGTTGAGCACAAAACAGAATACCTTAACGTTAATAACTGTAGAATAGAAAAACATTTCCTTTCTTAGTTCACAATAGTCTTATGTATGAATTGAATGTGTGCTCATATGTTTTTAAGGTTGATGTTACACCCCGTAGATACTGCAAGGGGCGAGCAGCAGAAAAGTGGTTTCTAATAATTCATGCTTCATATATTTTTTTATTTCTTGAAATATGAATAACACTTTTTCTTATGTAATATTTGTTCTTGGGAGTCCTATTAAAGTAGCAATAGCACCCTAATGGGAACTTAATTTGAATAATTGCAGTAATTTTACCAAAATGAGTTTTGAGAACATTGGTATAAGATATAGCATGAAATATTAAATAAGAATGTAACATAAGAGCGCAACCGTAACAGTAGTAACGTAAAAGACACGGATAGACAATTTAAAGAGAAAATTAAGGTTATACATTGGAGTAAAATCATGTGAGTGATTAAAATCAGGTCTTGCTACCAACTTCAGCCTTGGTACATAAAAAAAAAAAGATAAGCACACGTTATTATGCCATGAAACGCCCTGTAGGCACGGCTGGAGAATTTCGGGCTGTGTCTACAACTCCCAGGGTGGTCGCACTGTGCTTTGCATCATAAAATCAGCACTTTTAAAAAAGTCGCTTGACCTATGACACGCGAGAAGATGTTTTGAAACAGTTCTTTATTATACCGTGAATAATTCCATAATGCTGCGAAGAGAGATAGAAAGGCCGATAGGAAGAAAGCCATTAGTTCATATTGCAGGCGTGGGAACAGTAGCAAACCATTTGATTAGAGTGGGTGCTGTGAAATGTTGTTGCTACGTCATCAAGTTGAATGCTATAATTTTCATAGCTAGAACCGTTGCATTCATTTTCCATACACTTCAAGCACAAGAAAGAAGACTGAAGATAGCCATAGAAGAGTAAATCACCGGGCCCTTAGCAATTTGTATTAGAGTTTTGAACATAGCTGCAAACTTTCACATTTTATCTATTGGACATTTTCTGCAATACTATTATTGGAAAGAATTAATTTAAACTGATTGCCGCTGTTTGTATCCGTCAGAAACAAATGGGTTTACTTTTGTTTGAAAAAAAAAATATATCGTGAGCATATGCGAGAGGGTTAAGTTTAATGGTTATTAAAACACAGGAAATATATAAATTGCATTATCTATATTGAAAATTTTAATTATGCCATTGTTACTCTGTACAGAAGCCTATGGGTACTGTTATTAAAAATTGTGGAATGAGCTGTCATAGACAAGTAGGCAAAATGAAGCAACCGAAATAGTGGAGGTTGAAAAAGGGATACAAACCTCGAAGAATGTAATGCTGTGCTAAAATAGGCCACAAAGGTAAGCTAGAGGAAAATATTTAAGAATGCAGAAACGTGAAATATTTATATTAATTTGCCCTGGCAAGAGCTAGGGCAATGAGGCCTTCTCTTCCACTCTATCAGGGCAAAAAACAGCAAACATATAATTATAATATACATAGTTATGTCAAATAGAGAAAAAAGCCAAATTAAAGCTTTATGCTGCATGTAAATATTATGTATCGTATGTTTAATATTGCTTGAAATTTGATAAAGATAGTGTTAGAAATCCACTTGTTCTTTAATAATTTTTCTCCAATACAAGGGGAAGAGAGGAGGAGAGGCGAAGGAGAAGAAAAGGAAGAACAAGAACAAGAACAAGAAGAACAAGAACAAGAAGAAGCGTCGTGAGACTAACTGTTGTGATTCCAAGAGCTAAGATGACAGTTTGAATTGCTTTATTGTCCGACACTCTGACTTCAAAGAGAAGGAAGTTCCAGCATAACATTTAATTTTATCTGCAAAATAAATGGAAAATGTGCATCAACTTACCATGGTACCGCTAGCACCAATAAAGTAAATATATAACATCAACTGAACCGACACGAGTCGAAGTCACTACTGCTGTGGACTTCTAAAAAGGAGATCCGACATTTAATTATCTAGGAGTTTTTTTCAGATTTTCCTCATTATTATTAATGGTAAATGCTGGGGAAAATCCCTAAACTTAGGGCTGGAACGCTGCCTTCTCAAATATAATTCCTTTCCCAATTTATAATTTTATATCATGTATAACCAATGTTCACCGCCTGTAATGCCTCAGTAGCGAAAACGGTCGTTAACACTTTTAAAAATCATAATTATTATGAATCCGTTCCTTCTCTATCGTTTAAAGCCACCTTTTATCTTTCCATTAGAACAGTTCTATATCCCATTAATCTAGGAAATAGCTCTGTATTCATCCTTTATAAAAGATTCATTAAAATAAAAAAAATCTTTATTTATATGATCAGTATATATTTTTTTTCTGGTCATAATATATATACATATATATTATTAACTTCCCCATACTTTCACAAAATACCTCCATGCGTTATTTAATTACTAAGTCTAAAATAACACCTCACGAAGAGCATACAAAGGCAATAATTCCGCAACGTTTCTGCCAGATAGCTCAATCTCTTATCAGAAATTGCGAGTTCTTTCATAATTTCGGAGAACGTCTCATATTCAACAGAAATTGGTATTAAGGTGCAAGAATGGCTGCGCTAGTAAGCATTAAACTAATAACAAAGTAGTTGTTATTAATAGTAAAGTAACCGTTCTCCATCTATTTTAAAGTTTCCATAAATTATAAGTAATTAATTTCGAGTGAAAGAATATTTGGATGTATTTTTCCCTGTCAAGTACAGACTCTGCAGTGTTGCTCCGTGAACTCCCTCGGAGTCTAGGTGACTGAAAGATTATCATTGTTAATGTAATTTCTATATTATATTTGACTTTCACCACAGAGAAAAATCATTATTTCAAGAGGTCTTGTTACCTTTTGAAGGCCATTCTCTGTGAAGCAAATCTACCATGAATAGTTTGAATATATTTTGAAGATTTAAAGCAAACGAGATCATAAACCATTTTTCAACAAACTGGAACTATTATTGCGTTGAAAAATATTTTTATTTTCCCATAAAGTTACAAATTACTGGCATTATGCTCTCGTATGGTGAATATGTATTACCTCTGTAAACTTCCATTTAAATAGAAACGGTTCTTAACTAGGACTGTCCTCTATGGAATGAAATTCTAACAAACCTGAACTTCATATCAATATTCGCAAAACAGGTTTTATTACAGCAGTTTGCTACACCTTTAAAGCGTTTTTCTTCAACGTTTCGATTTTTATTACCAATAAAATTTTAAATACAGTAGTTTGTTACAGATTTAATACATTTTTTGCAACTTTTTGAACTTTATAATCCTTATAAGATTTACAATCATTTCTGCTTTCCTTTTCATGGTTCTTACTCTACCTTGCTTAGTTCTTAACTTCTTGTGTCCCTTGATGTTTTTGTTCTTGAATTCCGTACCTGATTCAGTAATTTGGGAAATTATATATATATATATATATAATATAAAATAAAAATAAAGTAACACTATTAACAATTTAACAAATTAACAGTAATTATAATAGTACAAAAGGATAAAACACTAAGAAAAAGTCACACTTGAGATCGCTATATTTCGGACTCGTGGAGTCCCCTTCTATGGCTAGAAGACTTTTGTACTATTATAATTACTGTTAATTTATATATATATATATATAACTAAAACATTTATTTAAAATATACTTAAAATAAATGCTTTCTTGGCTTTATGTTACAATGCTGAAAATAGCCTATCAATAACTATGATTTATTCATTCTTAAAGCGAACATTATAGCTTCAGAAAATTTCAGTAGCATGATCTGTTCGTTTAAGACATGATGGGAAAAAATGCTCCCTTTGCTGATGTTCTTTACCCATCAAAATCAGTTTTAACCAGGCTTTGAAAACGTATATTTTAATACTTTTTGCCATCTTATATTTGCATCGACATTAATCAGGCGCGCTGGTTATAAAACTTATTTCAGATCAACTGTGACACTAAGATGAGATATTGAACATGCACTAATTTTTAAGCTTATATTTAACTCCCACATAACAACGTTTCTAAAGAGCATTCGCTTCAGAAACATGGAGAGATGTCTTCAAGCGTCTGTCCAACTGCGAGAATACAATGGGTTGCCCTTCGTGACCTATAACGCTCAAATTCCATCACTGGTGCGCTAAAAGGTAGTCCATGGGTGAGATCACGAGTGCTCAATGAAGGGAGGCGCTAGGTATAGTGGCGGGTGTAGTCTGAAAGCTGCAGGCTATCTCGTGCAAGAGAAAGGTGAACGGGCATTATCTGGTGCACACCATGGTGAAAGTTGAACGTCAGCGGCGGCTCCTGCAATCAGGTGATATACCGGGAACTACCACCCGAGTTCCCAAGTAAATTATTCTTCATAAACTATTTCAGGTCGTATACTTAGGACAGGCCGACGAAAATGTTATATAAGTTGATGTTAACGTAACTGATGCAAAGTTTAAGTTAAATAATAAGATATGTGCAGTTACAGATGTCAGTGAAACCAAATTTGACTTTTAAGCAAATTATAATAAAAGTCTTTCGTATTAAAATGACATCTGTTTGCTCTAAAAACTTTCGCAGAGTAAAACTTTGCTAGCATAGAAATAAATTATCAGGATAAGAAATTTGTTCATTAAAAGTAGCGCCGTATTTATAATTTATTTTGTAACTATACAATTGTTTTTGGACCTGATGCTCGGAACTGGTGAAGAATTTAGTTGCAAAGATCGACGCAATCGGCATTACATAGTGAGACAGTACATGTGAACAAAGTCCAGATTGCTTTGTTTTAAGGTATGGACAATTTTCCACATTGAAATGAAATGACAGGAAAGACCCTACCATGTTCCATAAAGGGCTAGGGCCTCCTGATAGAGCTAAAAACTCTTTTTGTGACGCACGTGGTGAGCTATTCCCCATGAGTTAAGGGTTGTACTAAAAACTACACTGTTTTATATTTTATTGTCCTTTTTGGGTCTTTACCACTTCTCACAGCACGCACTTCTATTGCTCAGTGAACTTCGAGATGTTCCTTGAAAGTTTCTGATCATCTGCTCGTCCTGGAGTCCTCCGTCGTGCGTAAGGGTCCCAATCGTCCTGTTGTTGCCTCGCCACCTACCCTCCCCATTTCCATTTTATCACTGCAGCTCTGTCCATGATGCTTTCTGATTCTGTGGTTTCCTGCAGTCTAGTGTTGAAGATCTTGTCTCTCACTGTTATACCCAGGATCTTCCTCTCCATTTTCCTTTGACATGTTGCTATACTGTGCCGCTGTATGTTGGCAAGTTTGACATGCATATATCAGCACCAGGAAGACTTGCGAGTTGAGTGTCGTGAGTCTCAGTTTCTTGTGTAGAGCTGTGTCTTGCAGACCAGAAGGCTTTCCAACCTTGTGCTACTCTCCTCTTAATCTCTCTATCCATTTTATGGTCAAATGAGACCATCTGGCGTAGATATATGTATTCACCCACATACTGAATCTCTTCACCATTTATTTCTATTGCTCTTTTAGTGCGTTGGTCATTAGTTTAGTTTTTCTGTGATTCATCATGAGGCCGATGGGATACTGCCAGAAGCATCTGTTGAAAGTCTTGGGATGTTCTCTAAAGTAACCTCACATCATCAGCGAATCTTAGGTGGCTAGTTTGGCACCATTTATGCTGATGCCATATTTGCTGTCCTGTTGTAATTGTCTGAAGACTTTTTCTAGAAGGCAGGTTTAGAAATATCCACATTACTTGATTTCAAATGTGTTCTCTCTACCTTTAAGCAGAAGTTCTTTAACAATATAATGATATGTCATTAGATAACATTATCATGGAATCTGTCTGTGAAATTTAAAACTTTATTTTATAATTATAATATACGCAATAACTAAATCTTCAACAGATTTATGTCTTAAAACAAGTAAATAGTTTTAGTAATTTTTCCTCCTTAAAAAAACTCCTTTCCCAAATTACCTTCATCTCATGTTTCACCACGTCCAACGCCCATGATTCTTCGACAATGAAAACGGGCATTAAATGCTATTAAAAAGATTAAATTGGAGCATGTGGATTTCGTTACTAAAAACAGAAATGAAGATTTAAGTTACTTTGCTTAGGCAGATAAGTTTTATAGAGTTTATTACATAGTTCCCACAATATTACAATTGAAAGTTGCCCCCCCCCCAACAATGAATTTTCTCCAAAAGGTTTTTCTTAGGAAAATCCCTAAGTGAGGTTTTTTTTTAAGTGGGCAAGTAAGACTTGAGCAACACATGCTAAGGTAGCGAGTGGCGCAGCCGTCTCTACTGTAACCATTGCGAATAGGGAGGTTGGAATTTGGTGGGACAATTGCACTGCTTGACCTAACTTGTAAAATTAAGCTAAATGTGATTCTATTCAACAATTGTTATGCAGAGCGCCTAGCCACTCAAGTATCATTCCCACTACCTTCCATCTCCAGTTGGTCACTGCGCAAGTAAATGTTTTACATATGCACTAGTGCTTATAGCCTCAGGGCAGGCGTAATTAAACGCCATTTCCTGCATATAAGACAAAATAGCCATATTTCTGAGAACGATCCCCAGAGCCTCTTTAGTAACGTACGATGCAATATGAGAAGACAATTATGGAAGCCAGATACGAGAGGCTTTAAGAAACTATGTACTAACTCTACATCTCAAAGAATAAGAGTATCTGGAGCTTTCAATCTAAACGTAGATGTAACAACATCGTTAACGATAATACTGAACACATAACGGACCAAATTAATATAGGAATTAGAAAGACTTCTATTTATCTATTTAATGAAAATGAGAATAAAAAAGGCAAATGTAATCGAGAATATAATCTCAGTGTTACATAATCTGCAATTTAGTGTTGAAAAAGAATGAAAACTAAAGCAGTGTTGCGTATATCCTTTGGGAGGAAAAGAGCAAATACTCATGTTTCTAAAATATTTAGAACATATCTATGTATGAAATAAATATGTATAAAATTATCCTTTTGAAATAAGTTTAATAACAGTTACTAAATGTAAATAACCATTTACATTTTCTTTTCGTGTATAAGTTATCAATGTCTGTTACCTGGACTTTTCTCTCAAGTAACTTTAACCAGTTGGACTTTAGGAGATAATTAATAATAAAATGTTCACTCTTCATATATTTTGAATACCTACTATTCAGTTGGTATGGTGGCATGCCAACAATAGTGTAATGTAGCAAAAAATGAGAGAGAGAGAGAGAGAGAGAGAGATAGATGTGTCTATATATCTACTACAAACTTTCTGAAACTGTGTTATAATGATCAAAGTTTCGGATACTGGGTATCTGTATATCTAAGATGAAAGCCTAAATTATCCAGTTAGTGTTTCAAATGTAGATAGCAAATCAAACCACTCAATTTTGGATATATAATCACACACCAATAATGGTATGTTTTCATGCAGATCGAATTTAATTTAAGAAGCTAGTCCGCCCCCTTCGAAACCCACTTTAAAAGGAGAAGCACGTCATACAAGCTCAGATTGCTCCTTATCCTTAAATGAAGACTATTTACTACTAATCATTTTCAGGTATTTCAGCATTGATGATATTTATGAAGTATGCATATTTATTTTGTCATTATGATCTGGAGGTCTAGACTTGTTCAGCAGTTCAATTTTTGTGGTTGTGTCCCATCTGATTATTTCACCAACATTGAAATGTAAGATCAGGAAGTGTAAGGAATGGTTATTTTCATTCCCCAGATTTATATCACTTTTTAGACTCCTTTACCATACTGATTTTTCGTCACTTGGCTCAAGTGCAGAACATGAAAATTATAACAAGTCAGCTGCACAAATCCTAAAAGTCAACAAGCAAAAAAAGATGATTCCAAAGTTTCTGGTTACTGTTGCTAGAAACGAAATAGAATTAGAATATTTATCGTGTGGGCAAATACCAGTCTTAATCCATAATTAAAAATCTAAATACAAAAATCTTCATAAAACATTAGTCTTCCAAAGATCACAGGACTCGCAGTTGGAGGATGAAATTAAGACCGTACTCGATGCCAGCATTAGCCGTCTTTCATCACATTGGTCATAATCTTCAGGAATGATGGAATACAGGAAGTATTTGGTAAAATAAATAGCCACTGAGAGAGTATGACCCATGGCTGAAATACCAATAACACTAAAAGCAAAATGAATTTGCGAGTAAAACAAGGTTGCAGTTTAGATGAAATTGCTATACAAGAAGAAAAGATATATACTTCCAACCTCATATTTTTAACTACATTAATTATGAATGATCCTTACAGATAGCCAAATTCTTGTGTACAATTCTGATGATGTATACAAAAATAATTTTGAACTTGCTAAATTAACAACAAAATATAGTATGATAGTATGTATCCTAAAGAAAAAGTAAAATAATTACTTTATACGGAATAGTAAGTAAAATATCTAAAGTAATAATAAACGAAAACAGCGTGAAATAAGTTAATAAATTCAGATGTTTAGAAAAAACTGTAATACTTAACTAAAGAAAATAAGCATTTTATATGATATTTAAGATACGTTGAATAACGTGTTACAGTGGTTTGTGTTTTAAATAAAAAAAAACTTCACAAAATTAAAGTTAATAATTAAATAGTTACCCAACTAAAGGCCAGCACTTATAAAGAATCAACGTAAACAAAAATGTAATTTTGGCTGAAAGTACATTGATTTATGAATTTTATCTGTAATATGTGTAGGTTCATCTTTCTACGAGCATGTTAAGCGAATAAAACTGTAGATATGTGAAATATGTTAAATTCGTTTCATATATATTATAAATTTATATATAATAAAAAAACTATAAATCATGAACTTTTTTATTTGTTGTTTAATTTGCGTATACACTGTGAACACTGCTTCTAATGGGTTCGAAGTTATCATAGATTAAAGATATAACGCTCAAATTTCTCATACGCACTGTAGATACAAGAAAAAGCGCTGTTATTCATAACAGTAGAAATGATCAAATTATAGAGTGTTTCGGGGTGTTCTATTTGGAAACACGTTAGGGACTCCATCTGCGTTCGTGTATTCACCGCCCGTAAATACTGACCGCCCCGTGTCTCCCTCACCACAACCATTCCTCCCAGATGTGCCTTCACTGAAGGAATAGGCATAAAGGATCCAGCTGTGAGCATGGTTCCTGTACAACAAGTACTCTCCTCCCCAGATCATATTCCATCCATTCTCCAAAGAGGACAAACACATTAGATGGAGAATATCAAAATGGATTGGAAGTGAGGTTAGAATGGGGGGGGGATGAAATCAAGAACATCTAAAATGTCAAAGTCACAGCTGGCAGTTAAATTAACATTCTGTATTCGTTAAACGAACTTGCGAAGAGAGCAGTGAAGGTTCAGTTTCCGCTCCTAAACATTCTCCAAATTGACTCCGTATTTCTCAGAAGCAATTCATCATGTATTAACAACAGCAAAGACATGTGAAACACCGGTGTGATGCATGCATAACTTCACAGAGGTTTATTAACCCCAGAACAAATTTCTATAAGGCGTTACAAATCGATTACTAAGACTTGAGGAGTATAAATACGGGCATATGATACGGAGCTTTTGAAAACCTTAATGGAGGGAAAGAAAGAGAAGTGACGTCAGCATGACATCGCCGTTTTCGGCGTACAATGAGCCATTCATTGTGATCGATATCCTTTTGTACTCAAGGTCTATGTCGGAACTGTCGACAGTTTGACCACAGCACCGCCATTGATCCCTATGCAAAGATGACAATCAAAACTTGCGTTAGATCCTTTGATATGCAACAGCTTTCTTATGAGAAAAAAGAGTAGATCGTAAAGAAATATTGCTTTTTTTAATTGACGGTTGAAGCCTAACTTTTAAATATTATTTGAACAAAGCCTGGTCTGATTAAAAAAAAAAAAGTTTTGCATTCATTGACTTAGAACGCTTGTAGAGTGCAGTTTTGGGGTCAGATTCGGTAGTTGACCGAAAAAACTACTACAAAATCATTGCTTGAAATATTGGTAAAGCTTCAGAGCTATTAGCTAACTAGATGGCCTAATAGAAATAAAAACAAATGAAATAAATTTACATGTAGAACAATAATGCTGAGCATATGGACTAGAAAATCATATCAGAATCAGAAATATTGGAAACCTAGAAGTGTTTTGATGAACTTCCTATGAAGGAGAATGCAAAGACGAATATCGAAACAAAGAGAATAAACGCCCCCCACCCAAAATGAAATAAAATAAATTCAAAAACTTAAGTATGCCTGTAAAGAATGAATGCAAGTCGTTGGCCAAGGAGAATTTAATTTTTTCAGACATATTCCAGGAGGGGGGGGGGGGGGGAAGAAACACCAAAAAATGGGGAATCAAATACAGAGAATATATTGGATACAATATATTAATGTTGTGAATTGTTGTAGTGATCCTAATCATTGTCATCACTGTTCAAATTTATAACCCATAAATATTGAGCACTCTAATTGTTTTATACAGTTTAATATTTGAGTCTCTTCTAGTTCTACGTTTAATTCTCTTCTCAGACAATGGAATAATTAATGACAGTAACAAAAGACGTTTCTCACTGCACAAACCTGGCTTCATTTTACAGCGCTTTTAATGTAAACCCCGTGACTCCATAGACGTTGTATTATTCTAATAGCCGGATAAAGTTTTGTGAATAATGTTGAGTCATTCATCATTCATGCTATCTATGCACATCTATGCACTTAGATTACAGTATCATTTGAGCTTCAAAATTACATTAAAAATGTTTCATTATGTTTATTCCTATAAATTATGAAATATAGTTTAATATTTTGGGGGATTTTCTTGAAAATAACCACCTTTGTACTACAAAAGAGAGCAATTTGCATACATTCTAATTGAATATATACTTCCATTATGTAAATTCAAGTATACTTTTAAAATAAGTAATATCAGCACTAGACAATAGCAATTTTTTATGAACCACTTTCTAATTTATCTTCTATCAAAATGAGGTCTCTTACGAGTGCATATAAACATTCAGTGCTATCCCCAAAATATGAAATTTCTCTTATCTTGTAATTAAAAAATATAATTCCATAAAAAAGTATGTTACAGTGTAGAGGAATTCATCAGTTTACAATTATTTTAAGCACCTATTAGTTTTACTTTACAAAAATGTGTTTTAAACAAAGTATTTCATATACATTAGTACTCATATAATATGTCAAATCAAATTTTATAATTTCTTTTCGGCTTATGGCAGTTCATAACGACTTTTTTATTCTTATAAAATGACATGTATTCATGTCGGTAATATGAACTTTCTAGTATAATGTAAATATGTAAAAAAATCCGTACTTCAGCTGTACTCAAGTTTGGCCGTTTGCACCTATGCTCCGTAACGGGGATTGCGTAGATGTGATTTTTGTTGTTTCCATAAATAATATTATGACGTCGTAGGAACTTCTTCTCTAAATAAATCGAACCTCTCAAAAGCTTTACTTGCACACTAAACGCAGGGTAGAAAATTTTTCAAAGCGCAACCCACCGCCACGCTGCCTACAACACCCTATCTAGCTTGACACTTACAGCCCTGCTATCATTACCAATGGGATAAAATAGGATAAAATGGAAGAGGGGAAATTCCATGGAAACAATAAAAGCAATGAAGGTAACCACGAAAATATCCGCCTGAGCCACAGTTTACATTACTTTATAACATATATAATTTAAAATCACTTCCATTGACTATGTAATGTAAGCCGACAAGTTCTATGTTCAAAATACCCTTGTAGATGACGCCATGGAAAACCATTAAGTATTATGTTATAACTTTAAAAAGCAATGCCTAGCTTTAGTAAATATGGATATGTAAATATTATTGTCGCGATAGAATTTAAAAAAGGAAGAAAATATTTCTGTAGCTTAAGAGTTTAAATACAAAAATAAGTTTTACCTACATTCATCTCTGTCTTTAAGTGACCGTCATAAACGCAAAAAAGAGTTTTACCAGTCGGATTTAATGAAAATATGCCAGCATTCGAAGTTTAATTCCATTGAAGAAAAGTTGACAGGGCAGTGACAAATTTGCATTCAGCAAAACCTTTACCGATTAAGTAGAGGGAAATGACATTCCAACTAACTCAAAATATCAACTCTAGCACAAGAGTTGGAAATATGGGAAATGGTAAGGGTTAAATTAAAGCTAATAGGTTCATTAATAGAACTTTCAAAAATAAACTAGTGATCAAATATTCTAAAGGCAACTGTCTGAAAGGACAAGATACAAAATATCACTGAGCTAGCCAATATCACGCAAAATTAAGGAATAATATAGAACAAACAATTTTTTAACATTTGAAAATTTGTTTTAGAGAAATGGTTCCCGTCAAAACAATCAAAATTGCAAAATCTTACCGTAATATCACACATCTTGAAATAAAGTCTTATTTCAATAGAGCATTGCACTGCAACTATTTTTCTAGATACAAAAAATACTAATTTTTCAGGTGGTACGCATGCTATAAGAGTATAGTGGCCTGCATAACCAAAAATTAAACTCTGGCACGTGCATGGTGCTGGGCAACAATACCTCATTTTCACACCTCTCGTCATTTTCTTGGAAATTAACGTTGTGAATTGTGCGATTATATAATTAATTTACCCTTTCATAGCGTAATTTATATACCGGCATCATAAATCAAGTGATATTATCTTGCGGTACTTCTCATTAAATATTCCATGGTAGAACCTCTCGCTAGAAAGGTAGAAAGCCATTACGAAATAAAATACATAATTAATTCGAAACGAGTGACAAATGTGGCCAACAGGGATTGTACGCTTATTATTTTAAAATACTACACCACGAAACGAAATTATTTTTCCCTCCAGGGGTCCTCAAGTCACGTGGTAACACTAAATCAAATGTCCACATTCACAACAAAAAGATTTTTGTTTCATTGTCTATCTGTATAAAGTTAAAAATGCAACCAATTGACAAAAAGTAGCAATTTTATTCTGAAATGTGATACATTAACTTGTAGGTCACATATTTGGTAATAGAGCGTAACAAGTGAAACGAAGGACTTAACGAACTCCAGGCTGTTGCTCTTTCTTAAACCTTTTTAGCTACTCAAATAGTGTAAGCAAATGCTGATTATCGCGTGATTAAGAACGTAAATATACGCGATACTTAATGAAAAAAGCTATAAAACCTTTGAATTTTAAATTACTGTTTTCTGTTGCTGTAAGTCACTAATTGAGCTCAGTTCCAAAATATATTTCTATTATTTTAAAAATAAAGCTCAATTTCGTACAAGTTTTAATTTGACATTCTCCCGTTAATGTCACAACAATACATTTTCGTTTTAAAACATGCTGAAAGTCAACCCCCAGGGTTTGTCCTAGGATAGATAAATTGTCTTTTGAATAGGAGCAAGAAACTTTTTGATTTATTTTAAAAATTTAAAATAACCACATACAAGTATTAAAGAAAATTCAACATTTTGATTGAAAAAAATATAAGGGCATCTTTATAATAATGAAATATTCTACATTTCAGAGCATTCAAAATAAGTACAGTGAAGAGCTCTGATAGATAATCTGGAGTTTAATTTTGGAAATCAAGGGTTTATGATCAATATGTATTCTGTTATTTACAATAATGCCCACTTTTTTGGCTCAAGTAAATTGGGACCAGTGATGCTTTTCCTCGCGTTGCGCGGTTTTCCCTATGATCAAGTTCCTCACTCGCTTACCGCACGCTGTGCAGGGGTACAGCAAGCCTACTAGCATACTCTTGACCTTGAAGTCATAACACAGCGGTTCCCGGGTATGTGTGTTTGTTTTGTTGTTCGTTTCTTAATTTGACAGTATGCATAAAGTGTATTATGTTTCGTGTGTTTACTACAGCGTGGCTTTATGTACGGTTTATGTGTGTTAACACAGTCAGCTCGTGAGGACTGTTTCAAGCAAGGTTCTCGGTTGTATATGCTCCAGATCATAAAACAGTTCATAATCTGTAATAAATTTCAGGAAACTAAAGGGTCCAGTCTACGAAATAAAAAAAAACAAAACAAAACAAAACAAAAACAAAAAAAAAACACCATAGGTTATTCACCAAGAAAGATTACATGGCATTGTTAATCGTTTAGAAAATTTCCCTGGAAAATCTCTTCGTCTTCTTGCACAATAAGTGGAAATTTCATATGGGTCTGTGCAAAAGATTACTAACTTTAACAGCCTGCGATTATTATCTCTGAAATAAATTAAAAATTATGTGCACAAGACTAACCTACACACCATACAGGAACTCAAAGATAATATTCGTCAGGAAAGTGTCCAGATTTCTCAAAATGAACTTCAGTGAATGATGTATACTTTCCTAAAGAGATGCCAAAAATGTGTGGAGAATGAAGGCGGGCAGTTTCAACACCTCATTTGGTAATTAGGTATGTAGCAAGTCATTTAAATTGGTTTGTGCATTGCTGTATGTTTGGTTTGTTTTATTGTTTTACCCTCCCGCTAATCACCGAAACCCGACTGGCCGGCTAACCGACTAACGAGCGGCTTACCCAGAAACAAAACACTTCGGGGAAAACAAAATTGATCGCACCGTATATCTTCTTATGCTTAAGTATTCCTAGCAGTGAATTTCCCTACTTCAGAAATTTTATCCAAATGGCGTTTGACTTTTGTCTATGGAATGTGATTCAGAAGTTTGTGCAGATGTTATTTTTGCATGCTTTTGTTTACTGTTCTACTCCACGCTTCTAGAGAATCCTCATATACATTTCTGAAGAACTGTATTGACCTATATTAGTCAAACGAAATCTACACAAATGAATGCTTTTGTAACCATTGAGACAAGTCTCTGTAAAAAAATGAACAATAGTTCCTGTTCCAGCCAAAATCCTTCCCTTGTTAGACATCGACAAGAATATTGTACAGAATGAGTCGCTTCATAGTGTTAAGATGTGAATGTTTAAAAAGGTTTCTTGGAGCATTAATGTTTTGTGAACAAAGCGAGATGACTCCGTCAAATACTCCATTTCACGAAGAGCTTTAATTCACTATCGCCATTTCTCCTTTAATGGGTTATGTTTCATTTTATCAGTATGTGCCAAAATGCTTGGAAAAGGGTTATAAATAGTTTGATTAGTTCGAATAACTGCATACAAGGTTATAATTGATACCCGGCTGATATTTCGCAATTGCAACACATTGGTCTAACTGATTATTTGTTTTGTTTTTGTTATTTGCCTACTATGATTCAACCTATTACTTGAATCGCGCATAGCTCTGTCACCTTTGCATCTATAGAAGATGCAATGAATTTTCGTAATTTTCAAATGAAGCCTAATTTACCCTATAAACTAAGTACAATTATATTTACGACCTGAAGGCACAGGTTAGGCCTTTCCTATAAACCGCCACGGTTGGCCGAGGTCTTTAAGACGCGGACTTATGAGGTTCCATTTCCGCCAGAACCGTCCTCCCTGACTGAGGTTTTTACCAAATTTTTCTCATCTCATATATGGCAAGTGCCAGAGAAGTACTTAAAACGTAGGCCTGGAACGTTTCCTCCCTTTAAATATTTTTTTCCCTAATTTATCAATTTCAACTCATGTATCTTATTGTCCACCGCCTGTGATACTTCAGCAGTAAAAATGGGCGTTAAACACGGTTGAAAAAAAAAAAAAGCTTCCAGTAAATGGTGCCTGTATCCAGAGACAACAGTAACAATTTACAGAACTTCGCAAAATCGACAGAGAGCAATCCAAATGCTTAGGATCTGAGACTAACTCTTTACAGTTCAAAATATCTTCAACATCTACTCTGTACTCCAGAGGTGTAGAATGACATCATGTACCTCTGTGGTTCAGAGGTTATAGACCTTCAGGTTTAATTACGTTTTATTAAATTTCGATGTCATGGCTAGTCGCAAATCTTGTCCAACCGGCGACTTACTACTCGCAGAAAATTATTAATAACACTGATTTATTAGTTACTGCAAACATATCACTATATTAGACGTGGCTGAATTCATCATGTCTTAAACAATATTTATTAATGCTTTTTAACTTTTATGCAGTGTCAGGTGATAATATGAAAGGCTCTTTACTTGGAATCCACCCACGAAAAAGGCGTCATCTCTCTCTCTCTCCCCCTCTCTCCCTCTTCCTCGTGACACATTCTTGTATCTAATGCCATTAAAGTTTTTCTCATTGTTATTAAACTGTTGACATCAGTGCTTCTGAGGATGCCCATAGAAGCGATCAACAATCTCCGGTCACGAACGATTTAGAATGAACCATTACCTATAATCAATAACAAAAAAGTAAAAAATATTTATAGAGTAATTATTTCCTCCAGGTTAAATTGCTTCTAAATGTTTGACTTTCTTCTTCTTCTTGGGAGAAATAGACGATTGTAAACTCTAATAACTCTTGCCGAACGATTCTCAAGCATGATGATGAAAGGACTTTCTGAAGAGAAAGAGGAGACACTTTTAAACTTTTGGAAAATGTTGTTTGTGTACATATCCATCCTGTAGGCCCCATTTGTTAAAGGTATTTCCTCTCTTCAGCTCTTTATCCACTTCTTTGCCGTTTATTATATAAATTTTCTCATGTGTAATTTAACTTAAAATGAAAGAATTTAGCTCTGAGAGATACACAGTTCATTAATCTCATTGCATATATGAAATTGATCGAACAGATCTCAGTAATTTTAAAATATCAGTAAACTTCGAACACTGGCTTGTACTTGATGCATATTGCTGCTACATACATTGCATTTTTCTTTAAGTCTTTAACATCTATACCGGATCCTCCCGTTAAGCTTGTTCATCGAGTCTGTTTTAAGAACCGAGCTCGGAAATCGCCCTGAGTGTCAGCGGCAAAGTAGTTTCATTTACTGAGAATGTTTATAACAAATATAAGTTTATTATAATAAAGAACTTTGGAAACATACAATACTCAACAAGAATATATTAAACTTTGCTGTAGTCATAAGTAACGCAAAATTTTAATAACAAATCACATTTAACTACAGTAAAATATTACTATTATCCCATACTGGCCTCCAATTCACAAACTTTTATTGACACAACACAATGAAAAAGCGAGTTAAATTGTATTAACCTTACGAGTTTGTCTTCAAATTGAATATGAAACGGGCATGTTGGTGGGGAATGGGAGCTGGGCTGTATGGTTGTTGCGGTAAATAATTTAAGCCTACTGATCGCAGGTTTCGCCACCGTTGCTGCAGACCATCCCCACTCTTCTTCCATGAGACTCTCTCGAGGACGTCTCCCTGGCTTTTGGTGTCTGTGAGCCAGCCGGGAATGAGTGAACGGATTCCGATGCAAAAGGTGGCGATAAATAACGCTTCGTTGTTTAGTTCTTGATATCGTTTATTCACCTTAACATGAATATTCAGACAAACTCACGTCTCACTTGAACCACAGTCAAGGTGATCTTGGCAAACACGTAAATTTGTAGCGTTAGTCAAATGGTGCCGAGTGCGAAGAGATTGTTAATTCAACAGAAATCTTTATGCAGTTCAGTGATGTTGTATCGGCAATTAGCGTGGTGACTGACACTCAAACTTCGTTGTCGCCGGAACTGGTACTTGGTACTTAGGCCGCTCTTCCGCTGATCTCGAGCAACGGCAGCCACACGTATCTGGGTCCAGAAAATTCTGAAACTGCCGCACTTTTAGGGAAAATCTATCCCTTTTATACTCAATATAAAATGGCGCTATCCACGGACAGCGGCGCGAAATATTCCCGCCAGTTTTGTGTTAACGTCACTAATATTTCAGTGCTTACCTCACTGGATTTCATTTCTATTAACTGAACGATTATGGCCAAGCCAAATGCTCCGCTGTTCGTCAATAAGATGAATTTAATCAGATTTCATATGTTACCTGGCAATGATTCTTTTATTCGGACACCTGCAACTTTGCCACCGAATATGCCGGTGTCTCGCCTGAGGCGGGGGCATTTCCAGCTCTAGTTGCATACCAGAACGGATTAACTTGCACTTTTGCCAAGCCTTACGATGTTCGAAGAAAGAAGTCAAGTTTTCCTTAACTTGCTACATAACTACATGTTATCTCTTAAATATTACCAAAATTACACTTTATGAACGTATTTAAACACTATAAAATATTAATTCTGTATATACGAGTTATGTCATTAAGGTTCATCCACTGAAAGAAAATGCACAAGATGCTTGTACATAATTACTGATTTGTTGATTCTAAAATTACAAATATTAATTATTTCAATTACTCTGTAATCGACGAGAGCCAAAAATTGCTTCAACTATCAGAAAATTTACTGACATAGCATTGTAAAAGATGACATAAAAGATTAATATAAAACTTGCTTGTTTTTCAAATACAAACGTTTAAAGTATAAAAACGCAGTATAATACAAATTTAAGATAATTAATATTTATAATACATAACTTAAATGCCTTTGTCAGTGGGCGAGGCGTGGAGGAGTAACGATTCTAACAATTTGGAAATGTCGTCCGAAATTGTTACTCCTTCTCTCCGTGCCATTTAAGACACACGCAGTAACTCCAGACAGCAGAACTATGGTGTCGTCACACTCGATGTTTCCCACCAGTCTAGGCCAATAAATGAATGGACACGGAGAGTCCGTTGCCAAACTGCTGAGCGGAAGAAGGAAAAGAAACAGGGATTTTAACACATAGCAATTATTGAGCCCGTGCAAAGATGGCACATTGCATAGCAATTTAAAATTGCACTTATACTCCCTTTAATGAACTTAGATTGAGCTATTAATCCCCAGATGTGTTTTGTGAAAATGGTGGCCAGTGAAAGCATTTTCTACGCTTTTATTTCATGCGACTGAGATCATAATCAAAGTCCAGCATCACATTCCAGCGGAATACTGGACGAATCCACCGACAGATAAAGCGATCCGTAAATGTTATGTTAAGTTGAAAGATTCTGGTTATCTGCAGAAGAATAAATCAACCACATCAGCAATCGATGTGGACAATACTTTAATATAACCCGAAAATATATTCTTGGAACGTTTTTTTTAAACAAATAAACTGTCATAGTCACTATGTCTGTTGTTGCTTACTCTGCATTCACTTCATCAGTGTGTGTGTGTGTGTGTGTGTGTGTGTGTGTGTGCGCGCGCGTGCGTGCGTGCATTTAATTTGTAAAACTCTACAAATATTTTTGACTAATCTTGTGCCCCGTCTCTTTGTATTTTTCATGTTACAATTGAATATACGCAATTAAGGAGGAGACAGTATTTGTTGAAATGATCACTATTTGCCAACAGTTTATCACATCGCCATAATGTTCCTCGTGGTCTAGTGGTAGCCATGCCTCGTAGATTCATGTCCCCGGTTCAAACCCAGCCAGGGTCCATAGATTTAATCGTTGTTCCCGCGTCGTAGATTTATGAACATAAAATAACCTCAAGCTTGAAAGAAAAGTTCTCTAAGCAACATTTATCGGTCGTTTCACGCCGTAAACTGAATGGGACGAATCAGAGACGTTAAAGAGCGTCCTTAAGTGAACCAAATAAATAAATCGCCATGCATGAAACTTTACGAATGTCCGGAAACTTTTTTGACATAGTCAGGATTATATGTATAAAGAATGTATTCTTTATTTGTATACTTAGTAAAGGAATACCTTTTCTCCTTTTGAATTTTATTAGGAGTCTTTGTAGTACTTGTGATTATGTTGTGATATGGGACAAGCCTTGATGACCTTTTTTTCCTGGAGCTAAGATTACTACCACGCAGGTACTTATTTATGTTACGTTGATTGATACGCGTGAGGAATGCGGGTATGTCTGAGATCACGCAGAAAGAGCATAATCATGTATATGCCATCTCTTTCAGTACATGTTAGGCGCTAACAGATATCGAGTGTAAAAGTGAATGTAAACATTTTATTCATTAATTCTTTATTTATTAATTAAGAAACCTTCGGATATTCTTAATAATGTGACAGACAGGAAACATTCATAGATAGTACTAATCTTTGAAGTACGAAATTAAAAGTGGCAACGCTGGAGAGTTACCAGGTGGTTGAATGTTGCTGTTTAAACCAAATCTGTAACCCAGACACTCGGATTCCGGCTGAATGAAACTACGTCATTCATCTTTACATACTATTAGAGATAGAAGAGGTGGTCAGTATGAACAAATTTCATATAGGAAATTATTATATCCAGAAATTTTCCATTTGATTCGTAGAAGCTTGGCTTTTCTTTTTATTATTATAAAAGTTATTTACAAACCGCAGCAGCCTTCATTCTAAAGTGATTATGGGTCCTTTCGATAATTTTGTTTTTCTTTAATGTAATGTAATTCTTAAAATGATTTTGTTTTTGATTTTGTTTGCATTACTCTAAATTTCTTTTATAATATAATATATATATATATATATATATATATATATATGAAAAGTAAAATAAAATAAAACTATAAACAATGTAACTAAAATAACAAAAGCTAAAGAAATAGAATATATATATATATATATATATATATATATATATATATATATATATTGAGAAACTTGACTATTAAGTTCCTCAACTAATATTAAATTTGTGTTGTACGGCTGGGATGCCACTAATGTCCTTCTTTTTCAACACCTGCTTAGTTTTTTAATTTATTTATTTAAAACTACAAATTAGCACATATTTTAAGAGCCTGTTTTCCATCATTGCAATAATGTTTTAGAACCCAAATCTCTTTACAAAATAACAACTATCTAATATACAACACATACGTGTGTTTGAGTTGTTTTTTGTTATTATTCGTATTTAATGACTGTATAACTTTTGTGATATTGCACAGAAAATTACCTAAACCGCTGATCCATTGATGATCGTTAAATATGTTCATTAATGCCTTCTCCCTCTTCAACTTAAGCGATCTTTTATCATTCCCATCATCTTTTCAAATTCCGGAGCCCTAAGATAATACATTCTTAAGAGGTTTACTACATTTTTCAGTATATTTGCCTTCTCTTCATCAACTTTTAGCTGCTAGAAATGATAAACGAACTCTTCTCTTCAATAATATTATGTTATATTATCTCTCTAGCGATATACTCGTATCTAGCTCTACATTCTCTCTAATCCCCTAAGTAATTATTATTGACAACTATTTAACTTAATGTTGATATTAAAAACGCAGCTTAAACGTTTTCTCTGGAAAGCAAAGTACACCAGTTATCTAAAATGTCCAACAGTGTTGTTCTTCTATTACTTGATTGCTGATCTACTTCATGTGGTGAAATTGAATTAAAGTGTTTCAGCGGAATATCCGAAATAATTCTTGATTCCTTGTTAACGCACGTGTATTGCGAATGGCACCCTCATCCTCTTCATTAGCATTATATAATCCTAAATATGGCTTTCTTCGGAAGGGAAATAAAGCCGTGGGTCTCGTGTCTTAGATTTACGGCACGAAAAAGAACCTCAAGCCTGATAAAAGGGCCTCTGAGAAAAATTTCACGCCCTCAATTGAATGGGACGCTGATGACCTGAGATGTTAAATGACACCCGTAAATAAAACAAGTCAAATTAGCATCAGGTGACTCACCGTTTCAGCACATGCGCATCAACGCGAGGCAAATGTTTTTGTACAGGATAATACAGAGTGAGTGTGGTGAAATTGGCAAGTTAGACTCGCTGCGGTCTGGTCCTGTGTGGATGCTATTAGTTATCAAGAGGTCAGAGTGTTTTGTTTAATTACTCTTCAAGCGCAGGTACCCCCTCTACAGACAATAATGTTTCAATGTGAATATATTCTTTGCGTTTTAATTTCTTGTTACTCAATTTCTCTGTTACTCTGTTCTTTTCATTCTTCTTCTTCTAGAAGGCTAATTAGATCGTTACGTCTCCGAGCTGATCTGTGCATCTCTTGCTTGGGCCATTGGTGCTAGGTATAAAATCTACAATACGCAGTTATACTTTCATGCTTTATTAGTCATCTTTCCCGTACTAAAATTAATTATAATAAACATATTTTATTTTAGTTGTTTTATTGAATATTTATCTCTATTTACAGCGAGAAAATCTGAGAAGGTTATTCGATTATTTTTCTATTTGATGAATCAATAATTATTCTTGTTCCTTGAAGGACTTTGTTTAATCCCGCGTGTACTACTTCCCTCAAAGTTATTTTTATTGATTTTTTGTTTGTTTGTTTTAGTACGTTCTTTAACATTTCAGATCATCAGCGTCTCATTCCATTCAGAGAGTGAAACGATCGAAAAAAATTGCTCAGAGTCCTCTTTTTTCAGGTTTGAGGCTCTTTTTCGAGCCATAAATCGACGACACTGGACCCACGGCTTTACTTCGCTTCCGAAGGAAGCCATACTTAGGATTTTTACGCCCGAAAAATCCATCGACCCTGGCCATGACTGAATCTGCGATCTTAGCCCCCGAGAGGAAACGCAATGCATATGGATGACAGGATGACTTTAGCTATTGACTGTTGCCATTTACTCAGATCTGGGAGACCATCCGGCCACAGTCTTCTGATGAGCATTCTGCCTCTAAATCGCTCACATATATTTAAGTGTCTTCTTTGCGAAAACTCTGTTTTAAAATACCTTATTTGCTTAAAACATATTTTTTACTCGCCACTTCGTAAAAACATTGCAAACATGCGATTTGATGGTAATGTTAGGTCTGAAAAATCCCGTAAGTTTCACTTATATCGACTGCGTTCATGAATATAATGCTCCCAAATAGCACATTATTGACTCACAACTACTGGCGTGCTATTGTAGACAGCCCTTATCAAATACCTTCAGAAAGTGGGAATGGGAGTGTGAAACAGTCAGCTCATTTACCATAGGCGCGTTACTCATTCTTCTCGTAAAACATGCATAAACTTTTGGCTGAATCGCATTGTATGTGCTATTTTAATTTTTAAAAATAAAATATTGTTAATCTGGGGTTTAAGATCAGTTGAGGACTCAATAAAGTGAAAAAAATTCTAGTGAACAAGATGAACCTAAAGATTTATTTACAGTAAATTAAACTTTACAGTAAAACAGACACTAAGCAGGGAGATTCAGAAATCAAAGCTGGCTTGAAGTACAAAATTAACTGTTCAGCTATTAGGCATGGATTTAGTCCGAACTAGGCAAAGGAAGACGAAAACAAAATTTTAACAAAAAAGACTTTAGCTTTCATATGAAACATTGCAACAAATTATACAGCTGTAAATGAAACTTTTAAAAAATCAGTTTAATGAGCTAAAATTAGCTAATATTGCACAGTTTTAAGTAATGTAGAAATATTTCCGTAAAGACACATTATTAGATGTTGGTTAGAAGAGGGTAATTGTTTTAAGTTACTGGGAAGAAGGTAAAAGTATATTTTAAATATCAATTCAACCGAAGCTTTGGTTGGAAATTGTTTTATTAACGTAATTAACTGAAATTGGCGCGCTAAATACCACATCTGCTAATGCTGAACGCATCTGAGCAAAACAAAAATATCATACATCCTAAATCTTTCACCCTAAATAGCGGTTAAGTTAAAGTAGGTTGGTATGTTCGTAACACCATTTCAGCCTGTCATTTCATACTTACCCTTTCACTCCTCTGAACAATGGAAGTTTGTCTTTTTACACGAGAAACGCCTTCGGTCCTGCTTCCAATGAGCTGGTATATTTACAAAGGCTGCCCAACGCTAGAAGTGGATACTAGAAGTATTCTAACTACTTACTAACTGAACTGAGCACGTTACAAAGAAACCTATCGAGTCCCTTTGAAGAAGGGCGCAAATGTTACTATTGACTATTAACTTGAGACTACTAGCTTATTAGTCAGCATTCGTTCTTAGAAGCAGTCACTTTCATGGAGTAAGGGAAAATCGTACACACCAAATATCCTAATTTTATATTCCAATAAAGACAACTCTCACAAAGTATTCTCCGTTAACAATCAGTAAAGATATTTGTTTACTGACAGATCACAATGTTATAGACTGCAGAGTTTACAGAAAAGTAGCTTATCTAATTGTTTCAAAATATTTAAATGCTCAAATGCCTAATTATGCTTATATATATATTAAAAACTGAAGAAATATGGACAAGAAAACCAAATGAATAAAATCAAAAGGTTACCATTGCAAAAATAATATACAATTCTATGGACGAAATGTTAGGCAACAAAGCATTTGTTTTGTTAAAAATAGTCATATTTGTGGTAGTATCTTGGTAATGGTTTATTTATTGTCGTTTGACTGCATTAATCTTCTTGCGACGTCTGTAGATTGTGAACTGAATACTGTGGATATGGTCTGTAGGGATGAATGAAATGAAATGAATAAATAATGGCGCAAAAGGGCACTCGTTTTAATTTTAATTCTCTACATGAATTTTAAACATACTATTATCACACAAAAATATAAACAACTAATATTGAATATTGTTATTTTATAATTCATGTGTAGAACATAAGTTGGAAATGAAGAGTTAGATTTATGAAAATTAATGTCAGGACTGGGATTCAAACCACGGATCTTTAGCTTTCCGTACTAACGCTCTAACCAATTGAAGTGCCTCCTCAAAGCACGCAACTGCAAATCTCTCTCATCTGATTCTATAAACCTCGGATACCTATTAAAGTTTCTCTGTCATGGAAGATTAATTCTTAAAGAGGCGATTCGTAATGCTATAATCCAGCCTTCTAGTTTAACCTCCAACTATAATAGGATTAATTTATACAGCAGTCCCATTTATCTTGATAACCCAAATTAACTCTTTTCAATGTATCAAATGAAAATACAAACATTTTTTAAAGTTATTTTGGGTAAGCACGATGAATAAGTCACCCTATATATAGAAATTGTTCTTTCACACTTGCCGTGAGTAAGACACAAGTAGGAAATAAAGAATCAGACTTAAAATACTCGGGTCACCGTAGGAATTCAACCACGTATCTTCAGCTTTTCGGGCTGTCGCGTTAACCAACTGAATACCGTGTCCTTCTCCAAGCATGGAACAGCGAACCTCTCAATCCTGATTGTATGTACTCCGAAGACTTCCCTAAGGTTTGTATACTTACAAGTTAGTGTTTAAGTAGTGCTTTTTTAGTTCTGAAATCTCTGAAACACGCTGCTTAGCTCATTTCTCAATTAGAACTTTAATTATTACGTCACTGGTTGCATCATTCTTAGATCAACTTTTTCTCGGCATCAGTCACTGTGTGTAGTAATTTGTTCATCTTCAGATAAGTTAATGTCATAAATGAATGCATGACATTGTAATACACCAATTTTGATTTATATTTCTGGAATACTACATTACATTACATGGATTTTATCAGTTCTACATTCTAAATTACAGTCCACATAGAGTTTAGAGAAGGTTCAAGTTTGATAAAGAATCTGTTCTGAATATGCGGTGGGAAATAAGGAAGTAAATATGACAGGAATCCTATTAAGTGTGCGTAGTCTTTTGACTTGTCGACGTTAATATTTAAAATTGTATTTTATCTTCAGTACTCGTAAATTTGAATAGCAAAATGCCATAGCTACCTCTAACTCCCTTACGCTCCTATTCAAAATCGTCTGCACCCAATCCCTCAATATAACGCCTCTCGCTTCGTATACTTTTCCTACCTCGAACCCAGAATATGACATTACTGTCTGTCCCTCATCACCAAGTACATTTCTATTCAACCTCATTCAGCGTGTCAGTTCCCAGAGTCTGGAACTCCCTTCCTCCTGAAGTCAGAGATTGTCCGGGGGGGGGGAGCAATTTAAACATAGATTACATTTGTCATCTCATCTCTAAGAACCACAACAGTAGTCTCTTGCTTTTTTTTTTTCTTCGTTCTCCTTCTCCTTTTCTTCTTCTTCCTTGTACTCTAGAAAAATTATTGAACAAGTGACATTCTAATGCTATGTTTATCAACTTTCTAACTATATTAAAATGTGTAATATTTACAAATATTATACATACTAAATTTGACCTGTTTATGTGTTTTATGTAACTATGCATATTGTACTCTGTACATTTGCTGGATTTTCGCCTGGTAGAGTGGGAGAGAAGGCCTCATTATCTTAACTCTTGCCAGGGTAATAGTAATATATAAATGAATAATAACTTTGTCCATTCTAGATGCCATTTGTAAAAAGAATGTTTCTTTTTACAAATGAAGGACAGATAAATGAAGTGAAAAAAGTTTTACAACAATTACCAGATACTTATAAAATATTATTCAAAACAATAGAAGAAAAACAAAATAGTTTGCGCCCCTGTGATTAACTGAGAAAGGAAATAAATCGGGAACGCAATGAGAGGTTTCGTAGTTGTAAACATTTTTCTTCGTATCTGGATTGTTGATTTTTCGGAACATCTCGTACGCTACCAGCACATGACGTAATTTCCATTGCAGCCAGACTAATAATTGTGACAATCCTGTGCATAAGGAGGAGAACAGGTTCTGCACATTCACTTAGGAACGTGTTACGGTTTATGTGAATATCCACATTAAGCCTTGTGTTCCGTCAGTTATTAAGGAAACATATGAGTGGATTATACCTGGTAGATAACGTCACCATTGCGTAGTTACGCCAATAGAATAATTATTATACGCAACAAGCTCAAGCTGTTATTATCGTCTGTGTGAGCCTTGTGGATCTTTATGGCTCTCTGGAACGGAGATAAAAGCTCCTTTTCTCTCTGTCTCATTCTTTTCCTCGCCAGAGCCTGTTCTTAGTATCTTTCTTTTCTTTTCAAACCTCAAAAACGCAGCAAGCAAGCTAACTTTCTATGCGACTGGGTGTATGGGGGTCAAGCAGATGCTCTCTACCCCAAATGTCGGTCGGAATGCTGCAGGGCTAGTGGGAGGTGGTGGAGGGTCTGAAGCACAAGATACGACACAGTGTAAGTAAACACCTTACACGTCGTGCTAGGAAGCATTCGGCACGATGACATGTTTGTGTAATGCTCTGCGTCAAGGAACTTTACCTCTTCCTTATTCTCCTGATATTTCCATTTTTTTTTTTTTTTTTCCTTTCTCCGTACATTCTCATTTCGTCATAAATTTGTGTTTTATGTCCGACTTAGCATTTCAATAATGTTTTTATATGTCAACTGATTCTATTTCTAAATTCTTACACCATTGTGTGAGAGGCATATAGTCTTGCACAATTGCAAGTGTAGCAAGGCAGATTTTTTTTATAATGAAGTTCATGCCTTCGGAGCTTTTAGCTACTTTCAATCATTCTATAACTAATAGAACAATATGGCAAAGAATTTCTAGTATTCTCCAGAAGAATCATTTATGTGTCTAGTTGCAACTTCGATAAATGCATTTTTCTTTGGTTAACAATTTCTTCTACTCTTTTTTTTTAGCAGAAAAAAAGATCACTCAAACTCTATTTGCTTTCTTTTTCTTTTTTTTTTCCTTTTTTTAATTTCTTGATCTTTTTTTTCTTCTTCTTCTTCTTTTGAATGTTGTTTCAGTCACTTTTATTGGCACTTGTTATAATGCGGGACAACCGTGAATAACCTCGTCCAATCCCACCAAGTTTCGAGTGCTACGAAATACCTGAAAACATTGTGTTACCACTGTTAATTCATTGCATTAAATAATGAGCAAAAACTATGAATATTATGTGTTTATCATATTATTAAAATCATTTAATTGCTTCATGCAGAAAGGTCTTCAGTCCATGATACTTAGTTTTGAGATAAAAAATATTTGACTATTATCATTAGTTCAAACCAAAAAAAAAAAAAAAAAAAAAGTTGTTGATTGACCTAACATGGTGTTCTTTAAAGAACTTCAATCATTTCAGAGTCTTTCAAAGACCACAAATAATTCTTTATTGGCGAATTCCTTTCTTCATGGATTGGAAACAGTGTTTACATTTAATTTCTTTTTCTTGGGGGAAAGGGGTAGGATTAGTTTATTTCATTAAGGCTGTTTTTATAACTTTGGATTGTGAAATACTCGAAAAAACGAAATAAAAATCTGTTTTTACACAATTTATGTAAACAAATGATAAAGAATTAAATAATTACAATACATAGTATTTTGCTTATCTGAAATAACAACTTCACATTCGGGCAGATTCCAATCTCCTTATAGAATTTCTTATGCTCGTAGGTATATGGGAAGTAATGTAATGATGTTATTTATTTTTATTAATTTAACCACATTTTTTCCTGCTTGATTGTTAAGTTTTGATGGAAAGGTTTGGTTTTAACATTGAGGTTGAGAACGCTAGAATACGTGTTTTTTGAAATGTCATCAATAAACTGGCTTGTGACATATATATATTGCTGTTGTATGAGAAATACATCATTGTACTGATTCTTAATAGTTAATAGTGTTAATAAAAAGAGGAGTTTAGTTGAATTGTTGGGAATTAGAAAAGAGAGATGAACTTTATAAATGAGGCATGAACCCATTAGCTTAAAATTAGCTTACTTTTCTTTAAATTTTGGTGTAAAGTGCACGAATTTTTTTGATATTTTAAAATTGTAGCTTGATTCTATTAAATTATTTTCTAGTCTAATTATACTAATTTTGGTGCAGTTTCTGTTGTATATCCTCGGTCACTAACTCTTAATTCAAAATATCCTATATTTGAGCTACACCTACTTCCAACTTGACAGACCTGACTGTTTACAACGAGTTCGATTATTTCACGTACAAAGCACATCCCTCCTAAAGTTATGTTTTATGATAAAAGATTCCAAACCTAGGTCAGAAATGAATTATCTCTGATTGTAAAAATATTGTTCAAATTTGTTAACTTTTTTTAAACAATCAGTGAGTAAAAGTCCCGAGTACGGTTTCCTTTGGAAAGGAATAAAATTCTTTAATTCCTTGTCGTAGATTTACGGCATATAAAAGAACCTCAAGCCCAAAAGAAGAGGCCTCTGAACAAAAATGATTGGCCCTGAATTAAATGATATCCTAATAAGCAAAGATGTTAAAGCACTTTTAAATAAATAAATAAATAACGAAGGATCCAAAACCGCTACGGGTGGCCGATTTTGTTACGGTGCGGACTCGTAGAGGTAGGTCTGGGGTTCAAATCCCGCCAGGTCCGTCCCCCCCTGACTGAGGATTTTACCAGGTTTTCCTCAGTCCTCATAACTGGCAAATGCCTGGGAGGTACCCTGAACTTGGGCTTGGAACATTTCCTTCCTTAAAAAAACCCTTTCCCAATATATCATTCATCTTATGCATTATCAGTGTCCACCGCCTGTGGTGCCTCAATAGTAAAAACGGGCGTTAAACACCGTTAAAAAAATAGGATCCAGTTCTGGGCTGAATTCATTTCTGCACCGAACCCCAGGAACAAGGCTTAAGATTTTATGCTTTCTAAGTACGGGAATGAATATCGTTCTGCAGAGAACAATGGAGCCACCATAAGGACATGGCTTTCCATCAGTGTGTCAGCTTTGATAACTTTTTGACTGCACGAGACTATCCAATTAAGAGTGCTTTATTTAATAAATAAATTATTTACTTTCATCTCCATATCCGATCTCTGGTAATACATATAGTTCAAAACATGCACTAAAACAAAATGCAGAGAGGTGACAACGTTGATACGTCTCGTTTCTCCTGCATATCATATCAACATAACATAAATAAACATCCGAATAACTTAATCTGAGTTTCAGGAAAAAAAAAAGTTATCAAGGCTTGTTCCTTGCTGTATCCTTCCTTTTCATTCTCTACTTTTTGTACGTGCTTTAAAACCTATTTAATTTACTCGTATTTTCCCCCCATAATTGTTATGTTATTTTGAAACATTTTAAATGCTGCCTGTATGGCGACTTATTCCTATAACCGGAAAAATAAAGGTATTTAGATACGTACATTAGAACATTTATTATAAAGGAGGGGTTTTCTATTATTCCTTAATTCATGACTGTTTATACACCGTAACTACCCTATACTTTCTCCCTATCTGAATTTAAAAACACCATTCTCAACAGTGTTTAAAAATCACTCACCTTTTCAGCATACTTAACTCTTTTTTTTACACACCCTTCATCCCTTTTGTTGACTCTTTCAACAAAATGTAACGCATATCTTCTTTTCCAAAAACTGTGTACCTGATCTATAGCCATATTATCCCTATATTCCCCACCTTAGTATCGACTTCTATTTACTACTGTACTAGTGTACATCAAAGGTGTATGTATTATTTCATTCTATAACAATATTTAAGCACATTAATAACTACATCAACTATTAAAATCTAAAAATTAATGATGTACAGGAGTTTACGAGTGGTACTAAAAAGTTATAAAATTAAAAAAGAAACACCACGTTAAAGCAAAGCAATGTTAATTTTCTCTATATAAAATGACGTGCATACATCTGCATTTGCAACGAACCCATCATTGCCTCCGCATGCCCCTCTCATCGCCAATATCAGTGATGCCAACAGTGTGCTCTTTGTAATGTAACCTGCTTTTTTTTAGTAAATGTTTCGTCATTTATATTTATTTGCTACCTGTACTAATGACAGAGTTATCCTAGTCCCGTGACTTTTGAATCACCGTCTATAAACCAATCTTCTTTTATTGTCGGAGATAAGACTTTGCGTTGAGATTTTGTTAAACTGATTACTGATTTATAAAATAAAATCAATTAATGTAAACATTTTCGATTCATAAATACACGAATAATTGAAGCAGCTTGCTAAATGTAAACACATATATTATACAAAGAAAATTCAGTAAGTGATATTTTATGGAATGAAATAAACGAAGCATGAATCAAATGTAAAGTATCTCTTAAAGGCGAAAGAACGCATTAGTTAGTTTTTGCTTTAGTCACCGAATAAGATTTTAATGTTTTTATTAATATTTCCTTTGTAATGTAAACAACTCACTCACATGTTTGCTTGTGTAGTCACCGTGGCTGTAGGTTTGAGATGCGAATGTGAACGGGTGCCATATCATACCCAGCCATGTGCACCCCCAAACCACTAAAAATATTTAAAATGTATAACAAAGTAGAAAAAGAATAGCTTTGATAATACTTTGGTTTAACCGCGTTCTATATGTGATAGGAATAACATCACAAAACATACTTCACTTTCAAAATTTAGGACATAAAACCATTTCAATGCGAATTTTAGTGTTATAAAGTATAATATAACAGATCATATTACTTTAGCTACTTAGAATGTGAAGTCGTTTACAGTTATAAAGAAGAACTTAAAATGTAAACATGATTCTTCCTCTTCTTCTTTAAGTCCTAATACCCTTCTCTGGCATTATGACTTAACCAGTCAACGTCCGGGTCCCCCGTGGGAGTAATTATCTCTGGACACAAATAGAGTACACACCCACACTGAAGTACAATCATTGGAATTTCAGGGTCGTATCGAAGACATTGCAAACAAAGAAAGTCCCAGACGCACCATGAAGATGAATTAAAACCCGGAATTTGCCCTTTACGAGAATGGACTGAGGAAAATCCTCAAACAGGTAATCGGCCACAGCCATGCATACATCTTGTACAAGACGAAAGTCCAGTTACAGTAGGACGTTACTTGATGTGTACCAAAGCACTTAAAACAAAAGAGAAACATTTTTAAAATGCCTTTGAATTGAGCAAAAATAGTACTGATAAAAGAATTATAGAATCATTTGAAATTCATTTTTTAAGGTGTGTTGTCGATTGCACATTAGACCATTAGAACTGATGCTACCAAAGAGAACGGTTTACTAGAAGCAAACCTGAAAAGACCACTTACTATTCGATTAAAATTATGTAAATCGTTACATTGGAAAACGTACAGGTCTTTTGCTATCAGCTTAATTTTGATATTAAAAAAAACTTATAAAAAGGAGAAGCTGATATAAATTTAAATGGTATTACGTTCTTTGAATCTGACTGTCTGGTCTAGAATATAACAACACTGGATTCAAACTTTTTGAATAAAATATTAGTTGGAAGATTATTAGATAGAACTTTCAAGTGCAAAAATAAACAAGTTAATATATTTCATTTAAAGGACAGATGACATAGGAAAAGAAAATAAGGATTTAAATCTTATTCTAAGAGTAGACAGGATTGACCTTCAAGACTAGTACAGTCCAAGAAGTAACCGCCAATGTAGGGGAAGTCAGAGGAAGTGATATAGGGCAGTCCGTCACGCAGGAGCTGCCTAAACTAAGCTAATTAGTCACCGAGACGATTAACATTAAATAAAAATGAATATAACATCCAAATTAGGCCTTATTAATTAATGAAACAGTTACGGTAATACTGTGTAGTATCAGGGGAACAAAATTACAATTCTTGCAACCTATAAATATTACAAAAGCGAAACTACATTTTTAGAATTATTATTATTATTATTATTATTATTATTATTATTATTATTATTGAGATTAAACCGCTACATTAATGATATTCTATTAATTAAATGAAATAGACAAAGATACTGTATAGCTATTTTTAAAATTACATTCACTATAATTGAAATAACAGAAAGTGTCGAGTTACGTTGTGTTTTTAATAAGATATTCATTTGTTTCCATAAAACAAAATCATGTTAATATTCAGAAACAATTACAAAGTACAAATCAAATAAAAACGATCGAAAGTTACATCGATTTTCATTGGCTTTGACATTTAATTAAATCATGTAACGTAAACAAACGTTTTCTGACGATTATTAACGTATTACAGAGCGCTCTTACATATAAATATAGTTCTCACACACATATTACATTATAATTTTGCATTTGCTATCTTCATAACGAGCTTTTGTTAAATATAAAACATATACATCCATATAAATATAGTTTATATGCTGAATTAATTTATCTTTTTATTTTAAAACAATATAGAGATAATTAAACACAAGAGCACTTTTTAAATTTAGATTTTCAAGTATACCTTTACTCCAAATGATCCAATTTTCTTGATTTTCGTAAACTATTTTATTTAAATGGAATATTTCGAATTTTGTTGCGAAGAAACAAATATTATTACCGCTAGAGCGATTTTTAAATTTTGAGTTTCAGGTAAATCTCCTCTCCTAATGGCCCTTTTCTGATTTTCAGAAACTATGTTCTTTATTTTATTTTAATGGTACATTCGGAGTTTCTCTGTGAAAAAGCAAATATTGATGCCGCTAGAGAGATTTTTAAGATTTGATTTTGAGGTAAACCCCACCTCCTAATAGTTCGATTGCACTGCTTTTCAGAAACGTTTTCTTATTTTATTTCATTGATATACATCGAATTTCCTTAATTTTTTTTTTTTTTTTAAATTGCAACTGCTAGAGCGACTTTGAAATTTCGCTCTAACCCCCACTAGTTTTTCAGGTATACTCCCGATTCTAATGGTCCGATTGCACACACAAACACACACACACACACACACACACACATGTATATATATACAGTCTTTTCCGGGTGCCTAGTAGGTAACGATCGTTGGAGATTTGGAAAGGTTATTTAAAACGAATTCTGTTAATACAATTGCAATAGCTTACATTCCTTGGAATTTGCTAAAAATAAATAAATAAATAAAATAAAATAAACTTTTTGACGGGTACAGCTACTATAATTTCATTCCTTCAGAATTCGTTAAAATTCAGATGAAAGTTAAAAACAGAACAGTCAATTTTATGCTAATAATAGACTATTTTTATAATGTTGTATGCAATAATTTATTTTAGATATAATTGCTACATTATTTCAAGAAGAAAAATACTGCATGATATTTATCCAGCACATTTGTCGCTCCTTAGGTCAGTCTATTCTGCATCTACAGTTTACAAAGCTTATACGATATTTACTGATGTTCTATTATCTTGAGCATCCATAATAGTCTAATTACTTTACACATTTTACGAGGAACCTGGCAGTGTCTTCAATTGTTTGGAGCACACGTTTAATGTGACTGAGCGAAATTCAGCGCTTTGTGTTGTGCGGTTGTTTTATGAACGTGGCTGTTTTATAGCACGCAATTCAATGGCGTGTGGTGTGCGCTTGTTTCCATACGTACGTTGCGGTTTCATTACAATGGATAGACATCTTACGATCTGATGCATGGTGCTTAATTGCTGCGTGTCACTACATAGAGTTTAATGCCAGTAACACGACCGAAATGTGACCAGGAACGCAATCTAGCACCGAAGTGCTGTTGAAAGTTCGACAGACTCAAATGTGGCATACCGAACCGTATATGGAATAAGGAAGGGCGCTTCATTCGCCAAAACGCAACATAAAAATTCTCCTTCACGGCTCTCTCTTACTCCCCCTCATGTTTCTCTTCTTGTGTGAGGCTTTGACCTGATTTCCTTCTCGTTTCTTTTCCCTCTTCTAAGCGTTTTACTACCGGCCAGATTCATATCAGCACGTCGCCGAGACTGCTGCATATGCAGTGGCATTCCTATCTCCAGGATATCACAGACGAAGCATTAATTTGTGCTGCTCAGATCTAGCTTGGAAAATTTCGCGTTTGTTTAGAGTTGAAAAGATTTCACTCATTTCTAGTTAGTTTGCTTAGATAAACATTATATTGTTATCAATGTGTTAATGAATACTAAAGTTTTACACTCCTAACTTAGTGTTCTGGTTTAGTTCTCGAGTACACATGTGTAGTTTTCTTTTTGGTGTTTATAAAAGTTGAGAAATTCATCATTATCTCATCGTTCCATCAGTCCGTAGTCATAGAGGTAAAGACATTTGCCTAAAGCTTATCCATGAAGGCCCAATTCCCTCCCATAAACTGCATTATACAGAGACCTCGTTTGGACGCGTGGCCCACTTAACGGGACTTTGCATGGCACCGGGAAGACGCTGTTTATCAGCGGAGTCGGATATTCATAGCTCCTTAAATTCAAGCGCATAGATTTCTCATGCAAGTTATAGTAACTGCAATAACTACATCTCTTCGTCATAGATGTATTGGAAATGACACCTCTCTCTCTCTCTCTCTCTCTCTCTCTCTCTCTCTCTCACACACGCGTGCGCGCGCGTCTTTTAAAAAATTGCAATAATACTCATTAATTCTTCTTCTGAAATTGCAACCATATCTCTCCTTATGTTGTCTTTCAGTTCAGTTCTTCCAACGTATGTGGGTTACTCCTGATGGTGTAATGGTAACCATACTTGCCTCCTAAATCGAAGATCGCGGGTTCAAACCTAGGATCGATGGATTTTTTTCGGGCGTAAAATTCCTAAGTATGGCTTCCTTCGGAAGGGAAGTAAAGCCGTGGGTCCCGTGTCATACATTTATGGCACTAAAAAGATCCTCAAGCCTGAAAGAAGAGACCTCTGAGCAAAATTTGTTGGCCTTTTCACGCTCTGAATTGAATGGGACGCTGATGACCTGAGGTGTTACAGAGCGTCCATAAATAAATCAATTAAAGCTTTTATTTTTTAAGTTCCCCCATAAATACAAATCGCATACTGTAAGATCTGGAGATTGCGCTGGTCATAATCCCCTACTGATGACTCTATCTTCAAAAAATCCCTTAATTAATTTAATGGTATGCGCTGTAGCAAAATCTTTTTGAAAATATGACTGTGCACATTCAATGCCACAGTTTTTATAAGAATTGTGGATTATGCTATCCCTGTAACTCTATGCATTTACTCATTATATCTTCAAAAAATACACGTTCCATAATTCGGAAGCATTTACAGCAGACAATTTTTGTTTTTTATTATATAATAGCATTTCGTTTACAAGATCGGGTTTTCTGCACTCCGGTTTTGTGTTTGTTCATGGTCGAAAAAAACATTAAACGCGGGTTAATAGAATGAGCATTAACATTATCGAACACACATTTGCAGAATTAACTCTACTTACGTTATTGCGTTGTTGCAATTCCTGAACTACAGTTATCTTGTACGGTTTTAATATTAAAAGTTTAGTGATATTCCAAGCTAAGGTTTACGAAATTCCTGATTCCTGTGCAAAGCTTTCTCGGAGATTTCTTTTGACTTTGTCTAACTTTTCTCCGAAGTCACCAAGTTTTTCCCCTGTAAGAACACGGCGTTTTACTTTCGGTTTCTTATCAAAAAGAGATCCCGTTTTCCTAAATCTAAAAACAAGATTACGAACCGTTTCTCTGTGAGTCGCACGAACATCAGCAAATGTGTCTGTAAATCGCCGTCTCATTCTCTAGAAGAGTTTGTTGTCACATAGGAATAACACATGAAGATTCTTTGTGCTAAATTATACGGTCTCTTTTGGCATTACAACAATACTAACACTGAAACACCTGTCTTACAACGTTTCAATTTCTGTACAGCATAAAGACTTCGCGTAACTGATCAGCTGGCACACTGAGAGGAAATAAAGTGGGAGTGGGAACAGAACTAGCGCAGTGCACGGCAGGCAAGTTCCCGTTAAGCCGGCCATGCGTTCAAGTGAATAAATGAATGAATGAATGGTGTTTAACGCCCGTTTTTGCTACAGAGGCACCACAGGCGATGATACATGAGATGAAATGATATATTGGGAAAAAACATTTTATTTATAAGAAAGGAAACGTTCCAGGCCTAAGTTTAGGGTACCTTCCCGGCATTTGCCATTTATGAGGACTGAGGAAAACCTGTAAAAAACCTCAGTCAGGGAGGACGGTCCTGGCGGGATTCGAACCCCAGACCTCCCGCTCAGGAGTCCGCACCTTAACGACCTCGGCCACCCGTGGTGGTGCGTTCAAGCGAGGGCTCTGTACAAGCAAACAACTGTTCTAACCTTAAAATCCTAAATGCTTAAGAATCTTATTTCTAATACAATTCTCTATCTAAAATGAAATATTTCAATTCTTTTCTTAGATACTTTTTAATCAAATTTGTACAGTATGCCAAACTTTGTAGCTATTACCAGATCGCGTGGTTAAATCTATTAAAATATTATGAAAACTAAATTATATTAAAGCAATTTCTCGAAATTCAACAATATTACTGAATAAGGTATGTTTTATTTCTTAATCATACTTGCACGCTTTTAATTTCAAATTAAATGAAACACTTATTGCAGGCTTCACTTTTATAAGACAGTCTTACATTATATATAAGGGAACTTCTACTACTACCCAGTATTTCTGGAGCGGCGAAGAAACCTTCGAATTATCTGAGCAATTTTAAAACAATCCATGCTACCATGAAATGCTAGGATGCCGGGCCCTTAAATGTACATTATCTAAAGAAAATGTCTTGGATGCTTACTCTGTTTTAGGGCTACAAACTGATTCAAATGGCATTACGCTCAACACGATGGTGCAACTGCAGTATGAGACTACATAATGGAAGTGTCTGGTAAAATTATTGGAAGGTTAGAGTCAATTGAAATTTCTCCTATATAATCAGAAGAAATCAGCTGAAGATTTTTAAACAGCCATTGAAATTTTTTTAAAAGAAAATTTAAGAAAAGATCTTATCGATAAAAGTATGTCTATGTATGGAAACTATTTTATAATAAATGTCATTAGGTAGTGACAAGTCATAGGTAAAATAATTGCACAGAGCGACAAAAACTTCAAATTACGAATCTATTAACAAAATGCAACACTTAATTATTGTTTTCGTTGCCATAAATAAATTTCAGAAGTGATCTTAAGACTATCGGCTTATTGGTGGCTTTATTGTTAAACGTAATACTATTATTATTTTTTCTGAAACTGAACACTTTACTACTGACATGTTTGCATTAGGTATCATATCTTTGTGCATTAAATCTGAATGCAAACATTCGGACGTCTTTCACGATTTTGTCGCCCTTTCACGGCAACTGGCGAATCGGCAGTCAGAGCAGTAATTCGAGATTGCGGGTGTAATATCCGCGCAGCTGATTGAAGTTCACGCAATTGAAACTTCAATTACAATGAAAATAAGTAACGGTCATACCTCTCGCTTTTTACTGCGTTAATCCAGTTTCAGTACCACAGGCTTAAGTAAAATTTATGGCGAACAAGGCTGCAGCAAGAAAACTTTTCTTCCGCATACTGCAGTTTTTCCTGTCATTCATTCTGCCTATTACTTTCGTTTCTATCGGCGTAATTCAAGTAGCATGCACTTAGAAAGTGGGCTACACTTACTCCCTGGCGGTCACTGTACTTTGCAATTTCGCCTTCGACAAGTGAATTGACGTTCAATTATTTTGTGTAACCGTTTTAGACATTTGCAGAGATGAGCCGACCAATACTTTTGACATCTGTAGGTGCTAAGTGTATCTAAATTCAAATTATTAATTTTTTAATTACGCCTATAGAATGAAAAATACGTTTCGCTTCCGGAATTACTCTAACTTAGGGTAACATCGGTGAGACTCGGTAAAGTGCAATTCAAAGTATAGAGAACTATTTTTCGTTCACTGCTTTTGCAGTTAACAAGTGCGCAATATATATATTTCTTATATGGGTTCCGTTTAGAACTTAGTCATAATGGAAAAAATGGCACAAAAACACACGGAATGTAAACAGAGCGATTTGCCAAAGTGAACTTACAAGAAAAAAATCCTCGAGTTCAAACAAACAAGATCGCACTAAAATTCAGTTAAAGAAATATTAAAAATTCAAGTTAAAAAGCATTGGTTAATGGTTTTTCTATCACAATTGCTACAAATATAATGCTATATATTTAACTAACTATATATTTTCATAAGTATTTATTAATTATTATTTTTAGGATACCAATACTTGCTTCCTACTTGCCTCTGAATTCAGGGTGCATTGGTTTCTTGTTTGTTTGATATTGAGAAGTACTGTTATATTGAAGGATAATGAGTTTGCACCAACGACATTTCGGCTAAGTAATTTTTAATTCTGTGAAGTTGGCAGCGCACGAAATTTGGTAATAGGCGCATCTATCTACTATGTACAATTCCTAGGTGGCGTGTTTGCATTGCGTAGTAGGCATATTGTGTTGGGGGACTTAAACACATTGTTAGACAAGTGAAGGTTGTCAGGTGGTTTAAGGAAGCAGTGATAAGAGGAAAAGATTTACTTGTAAGTGATGGTTTCAAGTTTCGCAAAGTGTGCCCGTATAAACGTATACGTTAGCGTTGCACAGTCAAAAATTATCGTGCCAAAATATTAACCTTAAATATGGGTATGAAATAAAAATCGAATAAATACAATCTTCGTATAAAAGTAAAGCTGCTAGTGACTTAAGTGAAAAACCAAGCATTGTAATATCCAAAGCGTTTAATGAGAATTTCGAAATTTGTGTTAGTGTATTGCATTCTACTGACAAACTCTTACGGGAAGCAAATCTACTTCACATTCCAGCAGTTTTTTCGTTTACTACCAAATAAGAGCAAAAATCTATTCCTTGGTGTTCGTTTCAGAAAGCAAAAGTGCGAATGTTTAGTGTTTAAACTTCTGAGAAAGAAAATAGTTGCAGATTTCGAGGTTGCTATACATCAATCAATTAAGTCAACATGGAGTGAGTGTCTTGGTATGGCAGGGATGGTGACGTAAAGTACAAAGTATTGATCTAGCAAGTGTGCTCCAAGATAATTCGTCGGACGCTGGTAAGTAGCTTAACCATTTTTTGGTTTGTCGTATTTACCCCCCAGAGGATTGATTGTGGATTGTTTGTTTTTGATATGCTTGAGAGTAAACCGCTATGTCCAAAATTTGAACAGTTCACCGACTACCTTGTTTATTACTATCACTTTTACTGCAAACGCATGTGAGGCATTTCATAGTAAATTCAACGCTTTATTTTACTGCTCACACCCTTTTTCAAAATACTTTCAGTTATAAAGATATTCAAACTGGTGCTTATTTGAAAATTAATGGCATGCACCTGCAGGTACATAAAAGAAAAGCAGTAAACAAAGAACTGAAGGTTAAAAATTACATTAAAAACTGCAGAAGGCCGGGTTTCTCGTATTGTAAAGTGCATTTGTATTTAAACTTATACCTCGCATGACAACCAGCACAATTTTAAAAGTTTTAACACTTTTTAACTGCACCCTTTTTAACAATCTATAGTTAAAACTATGCAATCACAATTATTAATCACACGTGACAATCTGCAGTCTGTGGAAGTAGGACGGGAAATTGTGCCCTAACATCGTAACGTGGACCAACTTAAATCAAAAATGTTCCATAATGAGTTTGATTTACTGACGCATGGATCTAAAGCAAACATTTGTGGCGTAATTGCAAGTGGCGCAACATGACATTTCGTGAATTGGAAATTGATATTCGTTTTTTAGTAAAGCGCTGTAATTGTTTACCAGAGAGCCTTATTTGTCATCCTTCGCTTGGGTTTGAACAAGCAAAACGACACCAAAATGCAGTTTATAACTCGCTTATCTCTAAAGTGAATTGTGATATATTTTTCTAAAACGCCGCATTTGCTTACTATAGGGTTCCATTTAGTCAGCTTTCGTTTGTCTTCTGCTGTGCTAGTCAAGCTTATGCAGACTCTTGTATCGCTTGCCTTGTTTGCCTGTACGCAGTGAGAGGACAAAATGGTTTGACGATTCGCAAGGAAATAGAAAAATCAAATGTGTTATGCACATAATTATTTTCGTGTAGATCCGCTCTTTGAACTTCGAAATATCAATTGTCTTCTACTAGTGAACTGAGTCGCTTTAAGTAAAACGAATGTCATTTAGTTCAGATGTAAGTACAGGTAAATGACCTATAACTGCATTTTGATGCTGTTTTGTTTGTTAGAACCCGATAGAGGCATGATTAACCGCAGTTGGCAACAGCGGTATTTTACGAAAAAACTACCACCATTGAATTTATAGGTGAGTAAACGTCCTATAATTGAATTTTGGTGTGATTTTATTTGTTTGAACTCGAGGATTTTTCTTGTTAAGACCTATTAATATCTCTTTATATTCAAGTTAGACAAACCCTTTGTAATAAAAATTAGTTAGGTTAGGTCTAGGAAGCGAGCGAGCCAGCCTTATAGTTATATTAGAATTAACAGGTTACACGTTCTTTCATGACAATAATATTACATTCTCTCATGATAGTTATATTCCACGCAATTGCGAATTTATAAAAATACTATGCCGGTCATTAGTATTACTGAGTCGAAGCCGTTATCGATTTAAAATATTACTGTCTTATACGAACACTTCGTTTAGAAAAGAAACTGTTTACTCCTACTGCAACTACGCTCTGGCGAGCAGTTCAGTCACCCATGCAACGAATGCAGGCGACACGGTTTTGAATATGCACAGATTGTGAAATGTCACTTGATCAGTTAGCGGTGAAGAACGCAACATTAAAGCGGTACTGCAACTTCAACTGTTATTTACTACAACAGTTTCATTAAACAACGTTTGTGTTACCGAAACGGTTGCAATAAAACGGTTGCGTTATATTTGTCCCAGCCGGAATGTAAACCCTATTATTATTGTTATTTTATCGTAACATCATTCACTTGTTTATGTACGCTTTATATAAACTATACATTTTTAGAAAAAAAAACATGCCTTATGCGTCAGAAATGGTTCGTGAACACATCGTAGGAATGTAGGAAGCAGACAAAAGCACTTTTATTTTACTACATTAAAATCGTGAAACTGCAGTTTACACACTATACCATGAGCTTCTTTGTTATCCATATTTGCACATAATCTTCAAGCGTTATCTAGCTCGTCGGTCCTGGTGGTGTAGTGGTTACCATACTTGCCTCCTATACCCAAAACGCGGGTTCGAACCCGGCCAGGACCGATGGATTTTTTCGGGCGTAAAAATCCTAAGTATGGCTTCCTTCGGAAGGGAAGTAAAGCCGTGGGTCCCGTGTCGTACATTTGCGGCACGAAAAAGAACCTCAAGCCTGAAAGAGAGGCCTCTGAGCAAAATTTGTCGGCCGTTTCACGCCCTGAGTTGAATGGGACGCTGATGACCTGAGCTGTTAAAGAGCGTCCTTAAATAAATTAATAAAAAAAAAAAAAAAAAGTTATCTAGCTCATTCCTGTAATAAAAACCATAATACTGCATCAATATCCATGGCCTGTATATAATTATTCAACAGGTTTTTAGTCAAATATCCCATTTTATGAATTATTTAAATCAATTCAAATAAAACAATAAAAATCGTTTTATATGTTGTTAAAAATACTTTCATTAGAAAAGCTCTATAGTTCTGTTTCCTTAAGTCCTCGTAAAGCAATGCAATATCGTATCGGCAGTACTAATGAATGACAGTGTTTCGTACGGTAACGGTGAAATACCATTACCTAAATTATTCTTGTTTTATTTTCCGCTCACTTTTTCAGTCGATTACAGGAGAATTGAATGATCATTAAATTAGAATTATCTTCTAATCATTGTAGTATCTAACGGAACGCTTGCTTGCAATTTACTAGCCCTGGGTTAGAGCCTTGTTGGACAATATATTGCTGCAGTTTAAAACATAACTTATTCAGGCTAATCTGCGTCATGATTAAAACACTTACTTTTTCAAAAGTATTCGGCAATCATCATGTGCAGTTTAAATTCGAGTTGGAAGGGAGGGGTAACTTTTACATTTGGCATGTAATATTTGTGTTAAAATCTAACAGTGATTGTGATAAAATGGAGCTATCAGATTTCTTGGCAGTTACATGTAGGAATCTATGTAGAATTAAGAGATAGATCAACACCATACTTTCTCGCTACTAGACATACCCAAGATCGTGGATTCGAACCCGGCCAGGACCGATGGATTTTTTCGGGCGTAAAAATCCTAAGTATGGCTTCCTTCGGAAGGGAAGTAAAGCCGTGGGTCCCGTGTCGTACATTTACGGCACGAAAAAGAACCTCAAGCCTGACAGAGAGGCCTCTGAGCAAAATTTGTCGGCCGTTTCATGCCCTGATTTGAATGGGACGCTGATGACCTGACATGTTAAAGAGCGTCTATAAATAAAATCAATCAATCGCTACTAGACACTCGAAAAATCTAAACATGTTTTAGTCTTGATGGTCAATATATCTATACTGAATGCATTATGCATTTTATAATATTAAATAAAAATTACACATTTTTATTGCTTCAAAACTATTAATATATCAAACAAATAGATCTGTATTTCCTTACTCAACAATTACAATTTTTATTATGAACCAATTACCTCCTTTAAACTTATAGATGTTTCACCTCGCAAAATACTTTTCACAAATGGGCAAATAATGCGGTTATCACTCACAAAATCCTATTGAAAATAGTTCCACATTTCACTCATGTTATTATCCTAAAAAGGTATACCAGAAAACGCAACTTTTCTGTCACTTAAAAAGGAGACAACTAGATAGAAATGTAAAATCAGCTTTCATTCTAAAGACACTGAAGTAGGGCATTGTTGCCGTAAGTTACTTATAATTAGTTTAACAGATCACTTGGCATGGTTACAAAAATCTCTTATAAAACTCAGAGCTGAGGTCATTATGTAGGTGCGGCGTGGTTTTTCCAAAAATCTGCGAAAATTTAAAAAGTGCTAGAAAGTATTGCAATGTAAAAATCGAAAGACTTTACTTCAAAGTATAAATAGTAGCTTTAATTGTCCTGGTACGTGAAATTTACAGAAATACGCTGTTTAGACATTTGTCACCTGACCATATAAGAAAAAGGGGTTGGGCTTAGAAGCGCACTGAGTTTCTTGGTACATGTTTTCTGTTATTTAGAAGCTTATGTAGTCACAGTGGTAATGAGTGTTTATTGCTCAAAATGTAAAAAAAAAAACATTATTTGTACAATAATTGTACAACATCGTTCTCCCCTTTAGGTTCTATGTGCTATTCATTACATAAACACATAGTATAACTTGCCACTTCAACTCAATTACATTTACAGCTATTATCACCTAAACATGAACACTTAAATATGCGCTTACACGCACAAACTTATACTCAAACACAAAGATTCCGTCACCGCCACGGATGACCGAGGCGAATAAGGCGCGGACTCGTGAGTGGGAATTCGACAATTCGGTTCCCGCCAGGACCGCCCGCCCTCACCGAGTCTTTTCTATTATTTCCTCAATCCTTATATATGAAAAATGCCGGTGAATGTTCCTAAACTTAGGACTGGAACACTTCCTGTTTTTAAAACAAAAATCCTTTACCAGTTTATCATTTCATCTCATGTGTCCAACGCCTTGATGCCTCAATAGTTTAAAGTGACGTAAAACACTATTAAAAAACGAAGCCGTTCCAAATCCACGGACTTTGCATAGTAAAAAAAAAAAAAACGAAAAAAAAAACAAGCTTTGGCCAGTTGTCTTCCTGTGCAGACAGACCCCCAACATGCTAACCTATCCCTATTCGACTTTGCAAACTTAGCTCTAAGCGCAGTCAACCTCCAATGTACGGTTCGGTTCAGGTTTTTTCTATCTCCATAAAACGTCCATATTTCCTACCTATTTTCTGTAATTTTAGACGCCTTTCATGCCCCCAATCTAATACACGTTAGACCCGATTTGGTTTGAAAACTCACGGAATATATATGTATTCATATCTTTGCCAAATCTAATTTTGAGTTTGTTGTCAAAACTAATTGATATTTTCTCTCTGCATTCTGCCTTTATATCCTGTTGGTTAATTTCCCTAAGGCTTTTTGTACCTCCCTCGAAAAACATAATTGTCAACTTTGCTCCCTTTTCTCACACGCTTACGCTAGTGACCGGAGATGTTTAAGAGCGTCCATAAATAAATCAAATCTTACACCCTTCCCGTCCCAATGCTCTCCAAATTTCTTACTTTTTGCTGCCCAATATCTTTGATGTTGGTAGCATGAATCCCCTTAAAGTTGTAGAAGGTATGAATGAGACAAGTGTTTATTGTAACCACTTTAAAATGTGATACTTGTGATATTATTAATTAACATTGTTCGTAACAAAATATCGAACAAATGTGAAGCTTATATATAGAGGTATAACCCTTGAGTATCGAAGGAAGCGAGAGTTTCTAGAACCCATTTCTAATAAGAACATTTTGTTTATATGTGTTCCAAGGAAATTTCGTGCTGTTACAAGAATTCTGATCTACCTAGAAGTACAAAAGCAACTCTTTTGCTCATAGGAACAAAGGAGGGTGGTGCAGAAGAGTTTTACGATGACAGAGGCACGAGCAAGCACGGACGGACGTTTCTCAAAAACTGACTTGATATCAGACGTGAGTACAAAACCGGTAGTTATTTTCATTAGAAATTTGTTAGCGATTTTCCTTAACGGCCTACTAATTCAGATATTAGCTGTGCAAGAGAACGAGAGTAAAATGGTTGGTAAACAATTTTAAATGCGGTCTCAGGATGCTTTGTTATAAGCAGCGTAGAAATTTATTATTGTCTTAAGGATATAAACTGTGCACATTTATATTAATTAGTGACTGTATAAATAAATAGGGATATTGCATATACTTTATCCTGCAGTCCAAGTCCTACAAACCCACAAATTATTAATACCCCTATTCTTGTGCTTATATTTGTTAATTTAAAAACTTTTTTATATATCTTTGGCAAGGGAAGTTAATGAAGTTCTTTGACGTTTGAGGCAATGGAAATTCCTGGATAAAAGGTCTCGATAGTAATATTGCAATATTTGCACATTTTCTATGTTTTCAGATAATAATCAGACAAAATTATATAGAAAAGTGTTTTCTTATTTGTGTCTGTTTCAATTTCACTCAGTGAGTGCCAGGATAAACGTTTGAATTTCCCTTTTTTCTCTTTCCTTCTTTCCAAAAAGGCAAAGTGGCAAAGTTTCTGTATACACTGGACATGCTGTACACTGGTTCTCCTTTAACATAAATAATAGAAGCGCTTGTGGAATAAGAACTTGTTCTTTGATGTTTCCAGTTGCATAGCGAAATGGTTGTGCTTTTTTACTTTTCCTCCACAGCGGCAATTTTGTAACATGAACAGTCTAACTTGATTGTGAATGGGTGAGCAAGAAGAGAGAGGCTCTATTTTATGTCCGTCAGTCGGTCCGAGGAAAACCAGTTGGCTGCGCAAGAAGAGAAAGATCCACCGGTCGAACGCTGTGCGGATATGAAATTTGTAATAGTTGTCAAGTGAGTTTGAAGTGCTTCATCTCTTTAGCCATTTGTTGCGAGGCGTACGCCTGCATCAATACGACGCCGATACTCTCTATTAACTGTGATTCTTGACTCATCAGGGAAGCTAAACATTATAAAAAGCTAAAGCAGTAGAAAACGTTTCTTTTACTTCAGTGCATCTTTTCTCGTTTACATGAAGTACCACTTGGTGATAATATAGTAAACTGTGCATAAATTAACGCTGAAAGCGCTCTAACGCTGCCTCATTATAGTGCGAGCCACTTGGTGATAATGTAGTAAAGTATGTATGAGTTAACGCGGAAAGCTCTCTAATGCTGACACTTTATAGTGCCACTTGGTCGTAATATAGTAAACTATGTATGAATTAACGGGGAAAGCTCTCTAACGCTGACACTTTATAGTGCCACTTGGTGGTAATGTAGTAAACTATGTATGAATTAACGGGGAAAGCTCTCTAACGCTGACACTTTATAGTGTCACTTGGTAGTAATGTAGTAAACTATGTATGAATTAACGGGGAAAGCTCTCTAACGCTGTCTGTTTATAGTGCCACTTGGTGGTAATGTAGTAAACTATGTATGAATTAACGGGGAAACCTCTCTAACGCTGTCTGTTTATAGTGCCACTTGGTGGTAATGTAGTAAAGTATGTATGAATTAACGGGGAAAGCTCTCTAACGCTGACACTTTATAGTGCCACTTGGTCGTAATATAGTAAACTATGTATGAATTAACGGGGAAAGCTCTCTAACGCTGTCTGTTTATAGTGCTACTTGGTGGTAATGTAGTGAACTATGTATGAATTAACGGGGAAAGCTCTCTAACGCTGTCTGTTTATAGTGCCACTTGGTCGTAATATAGTAAACTATGTATGAATTAACGGGGAAAGCTCTCTAACGCTGACACTTTATAGTGTCACTTGGTAGTAATGTAGTAAACTATGTATGAATTAACGGGGAAAGCTCTCTAACGCTGTCTGTTTATAGTGCCACTTGGTGGTAATGTAGTAAACTATGTATGAATTAACGGGGAAACCTCTCTAACGCTGTCTGTTTATAGTGCCACTTGGTGGTAATGTAGTAAAGTATGTATGAATTAACGGGGAAAGCTCTCTAACGCTGACACTTTATAGTGCCACTTGGTCGTAATATAGTAAACTATGTATGAATTAACGGGGAAAGCTCTCTAACGCTGTCTGTTTATAGTGCTACTTGGTGGTAATGTAGTGAACTATGTATGAATTAACGGGGAAAGCTCTCTAACGCTGTCTGTTTATAGTGCCACTTGGTAGTAATGTAGTAAACTATGTATGAATTAACGGGGAAAGCTCTCTAACGCTGTCTGTTTATAGTGCCACTTGGTGGTAATGTAGTAAACTATGTATGAATGAACGGGGAAAGCTCTCTAACGCTGACACTTTATAGTGTCACTTGGTAGTAATGTAGTAAACTATGTATGAATTAACGGGGAAAGCTCTCTAACGCTGTCTGTTTATAGTGCCACTTGGTGGTAATGTAGTAAACTATGTATGAATTAACGGGGAAACCTCTCTAACGCTGTCTGTTTATAGTGCCACTTGGTGGTAATGTAGTAAAGTATGTATGAATGAACGGGGAAAGCTCTCTAACGCTGTCTGTTTATAGTGCCACTTGGTAGTAATGTAGTAAACTATGTATGAATTAACGGGGAAAGCTCTCTAACGCTGACACTTTATAGTGCCACTTGGTCGTAATATAGTAAACTATGTATGAATTAACGGGGAAAGCTCTCTAACGCTGTCTGTTTATAGTGCTACTTGGTGGTAATGTAGTGAACTATGTATGAATTAACGGGGAAAGCTCTCTAACGCTGTCTGTTTATAGTGCCACTTGGTAGTAATGTAGTAAACTATGTATGAATTAACGGGGAAAGCTCTCTAACGCTGTCTGTTTATAGTGCCACTTGGTGGTAATGTAGTAAACTATGTATGAATGAACGGGGAAAGCTCTCTAACGCTGACACTTTATAGTGCCACTTGGTGGTAATGTAGTAAACTATGTATGAATTAACGGGGAAAGCTCTCTAACGCTGAAACTTTATAGTGCCACTTGGTGGTAATGTAGTAAACTATGTATGAATTAACGGGGAAAGCTCTCCAACGCTGACACTTTATGGTGCCACTTGGTGGTAATGTAGTAAACTATGTATGAATTAACGGGGAAAGCTCTCTAACGCTGTCTGTTTATAGTGCCACTTGGTGGTAGTGTAGTAAAGTATGTATGAATTAACGGGGAAAGCTCTCTAACGCTGACACTTTATAGTGCCACTTGGTAGTAATGTAGTAAACTATGTATGAATTAACGGGGAAAGCTCTCTAACGCTGACACTTTATAGTGCCACTTGGTAGTAATGTAGTAAACTATGTATGAATTAACGGGGAAAGCTCTCTAACGCTGTCTGTTTATAGTGCCACTTGGTGGTAATGTAGTAAACTATGTATGAATTAACGGGGAAAGCTCTCTAACGCTGTCTGTTTATAGTGCCACTTGGTAGTAATGTAGTAAACTATGTATGAATTAACGGGGAAAGCTCTCTAACGCTGACACTTTATAGTGCCACTTGGTAGTAATGTAGTAAACTATGTATGAATTAACGGGGAAAGCTCTCTAACGCTGACACTTTATAGTGCCACTTGGTAGTAATGTAGTAAACTATGTATGAATTAACGGGGAAAGCTCTCTAACGCTGTCTGTTTATAGTGCCACTTGGTGGTAATGTAGTAAACTATGTATGAATTAACGGGGAAAGCTCTCTAACGCTGTCTGTTTATAGTGCCACTTGGTAGTAATGTAGTAAACTATGTATGAATTAACGGGGAAAGCTCTCTAACGCTGACACTTTATAGTGCCACTTGGTGGTAATGTAGCAAACTATGTATGAATTAACGGGGAAAACTCTCTAACGCTGTCTGTTTATAGTGCCACTTGGTGGTAATGTAGTAAACAATGTATGAATTAGCGCGGAGAGCTCTCTAACGCTGCCATTTTATAGTACCGCTTGGGTAGTGTAATAAACTATGTACGAGTTAACGCAAAACGCTGTATAACGCCGCTATTGAAACGCTACATTGAAACGATATTGAGCAATTTAATATAATAACTCATATGGTATTTCTCTGAGCTTTATTACTCAAATTCCTTCACTAGATGTTTTATGCAAACGGAAAGTCCGTAGAAGTTAGAAAAGTTCAGCTTCTCGGTACTTCTTAGTATATGAAACTAATTCCAAACTACTATCCTGGGATAATTAAAATATTACAAAGTGGGCAATAAAGTGGATATATTACTTCTGAACATGTTTTTTGATTTAAAACATGATCTGGATATCAATGATTAGATTAAAATACTTTATAACTCAGTAAATCACTTAAGACGGTATATTATACACGAGTTTCATTGGCTGTTTTTCTACACCATCATTATTAAAGAATATTAATAAAAATGAATTAATGTCACTTTTCTAATGAATTACTCTTGAAGTCATGGAGATTTAGTTCATTTTGCTATTGTTATTGTCGTTAGTGGACATGGATGAACAACAAGAGGTTTTAGCCCAAGCTGGAAAGGTGGAATTGTAACTAATAACGAGAAATATTTTTATGCTTGTCAAATTCGTTAATTGGATAAACAGTAAAAATATTTCAGAATATTTAGTGTTAGCATATTTTTTCAGAAAATATTAGTATTTTCAAATTCTACTAATTTATTTGGTATTTAATACTAACTTATTAATTTTTGATATAATTAATTCTGCTTTCAGTAATACATAAAAATTTCCCTTAATATAATATTAATTTAGTGAATTTTTAGCAATGATAACAATTTAGTGACATAATTATTACAATGGTAATTTTATGCAACTAGTGTCATAATATGTCATTAACATGTTTTACCAACAACAAATGCTGTTTATAATTCTAGCATGAATAAAAAATGAAATACACTTGAAGACTTGCATTTTAAAGGTAATTTACAAAAGTAAAACTCGTGCGGAGATTCGCTTCTTAAGGAAAAGATTTGAGTAAAAAAATATTATTTTCGATAGTATATTTTGTTTTTCGAAATTCATTTATATTAACATCCAAAGCAACAACTTTTGTTAATTGTAAATTCTTTAGGCTGTAATTTTCACATGCCTGGTTTATTTTCTTTGGGAATTTTTTCATAGAAACTTCTTTTTCACATGTGGGTCTTCTCTAAAGCCTTCAAAGTAATACAAATGTCTCACTAAAGTCTTGACTAAAATCTGCTAAATAGAGGATGATCAAATTAGGTACACAATTACGTTTAAAAACAATTAAAATGCTATTGACTGTTCAAACATTGTGTATATTCATAATAACCATGCGGAAACGATCTCTGTCTTCTCGTTCGGTTGTTTGACGGAGCCGTTGGAATCCATCACGTCTGTTTGTCCTACCTCGATCCGCTGATCTCATATTCCTTTGGTGCTTCAGTAGTAAAAACGGGCGTTAAACACTATTCAAAAAATGTTCCTTTTGCTGTGGACGCATTTTGTCCAACACGAGCATCAATTTATCGCGATAAGGTTCTCCGCTGATGCTACAAGAATCTCGATATGGCATCGAGAACATTTATCGGAATAACGTCTCACGCTCTCGGAATGCCTCAATTCTCCTGCGATCCTTGCTGGTGGAGGTTTCTTGACAAAATGTGGAACGCATGCCCTTTGCATGTCCGAAGTTTTATTATTGTTATGACGCCCCACAGCGCCCAAACGGTGCATTTTAGGACATGGTTCTCCTCTTGAAAACTGACCAGTTTGTCGACCCGCAAACATATTGAGTGTTTTCGGCGTTATTTTGAATCACTCTGGTATCAGCTAACTTTTCTTTATAATTATGAATATAATTATAAGGAAAATCCATTTTACCAAGTGTAAATTCACACCAAAGGGACCGTGGCCGAGGTCGTTAAGGAGCGGACTCGTTATAGGGAAGTCTGGAGTTTGATTCCCACCGACCTCCCCCATTAAGGTTGTTTACAGGTTTTCCTCAGTTCTCATAAATGGCCAATGCCGGGAAGGTACTTTAAATTTAGGCCTAGAGCGCTTTCTTCCTTAAAAAATATTCCTTTCTCAATTTAAAATTTCATGTATCATAAGTGTCCACCGCCTGTGGTGCCTCATTAGTAAAAACGAGCGTTAAACTATTCACACAAAAAAACACGAAAGGATTTTTTAGTAGTGTTTAACGCCCGTTTTTAATACAGAGGCATCACAGATGGTGACATTGATGGTACATGGGATGAAATGATAAATTGGGAAAGAATTTATTTTTAAGGAAGGAAACGTTCCAGGCCTAAGTTTAGGGTACCTCCCCGGCATTTTCCAGCTATGAGGACTGAGAGGAACCTGGGAAAAAATCCAGTCAGGGAGGACAGACCTGGTGGGATTCGAACCCCAGACTTCCCGCTTATGAGTCCGCGCCTTAACGACCTCGGCCACCCGTGGCGGTTCACCAAAGGATGCTGTACCTAACCAGCCGTGTTAAGATTTCAGCCGTGCTGAAAATATTTTTTTGTCGTTTTTTTTAACAGTGTTTACCGCCCTTTTTACTACCAAGGCATCACAGGTGGTTTTTCTGTAGTGAGGACGTTCTGGAATCAATAGTTCAACCCACAACTTACTTTTATTTTTCTGACACACACACACACACACATATTATTAGCTTTAGAGCTGAGATAGGAAGTAGCCAAGATGCCCTTTAACCTCGGCAACTGTACCACTTAATGCAGTATTAATAAAGTGAGAACAATATCTCTATTATTATTTCTAGAATTACAGGCAATAATAAGATGAAGTAGACTGGAACATTTAACATCCAGGAGGGAAGACTTGTAGTTTTACCGTTAGAGAACGTTACAGTCGATGCTAGAAAATTCCTGGGCAGGATGTAAACCTCCCGCCCGACCGAATATCCTCCAGGTCTGCCTTTCGCACCTGAATATTTAATGAAATGAAATTCATCACCGTGGAGGACAGGCGAATACAAAGGGCAGTCAGTGCTGTAGTAACGGAACCATTTCTGAAAACAGGCTGGGCGGCATCCAACTTCCTCGCATTCCGGGAACGAGGCACGATTTCGGCAACTCCATTCTTTTCTTTATACTATATCAGTGGCGTGCATTGTTGATTTTAAATCTTTTTAGCATGATAAATAATAACAGTAATTGATCGAAATGTATTGACACCTGGTTTCGAAATACTTTTGTATACTCATTGAATCTCGAATTCTTTAATTAGAGATATAATATTGTGTGCTGCTCTCTTGTAACTTTTACGCTCTCTAATACAGCGTTATGAAACCAGTACCGCTTTTCTAGTAGTTTTCTATTCTGCTCCAAGAACACAAACCTGCTGTGTTGAAGTTTTTTTTTTTTTTTTTTTGATTGCTTTATTTATGGACGCTCTTTAACATCTCAGGTCATCAGCGTCCCATTCAACTCAGGGCCTGAAACGGCCGACAAAGTTTGCTCAGAGGCCTCTCTTTCAGGCTTGAGGTTCTTTTTCGTGCCGTAAATATACGACACGGGACCCACGGCTTTACTTCCCTTCCGAAAGAAGCCATACTTAGGGCTTTTACACTCAAAAAACTTCATCGGTCCTGGCCTGTGTTGAAGTGTAAAAATAAATATAACAATGTATTTTTTTAAAAAAAAATCTTATTATTACTACAATAAAAAGATTGAATGGTTAATACTACAATCCCAAAACATTACCAATATCTATTGTACTTAAAATGAGAGCGAAAAACACTACAAAACAAAACACAGTGTAATACAAAATTTAAAATGTATTAATATAATTTTTTCACGGAATCATACTATCACGGCACAATTATATCGAGAACAATTGATATAAGGCAGACATTGTGAATGAAAAGCAGGTGTTAAAATTAAAAATTTGCCATGGGCTTTGTAGCTTTTTAAAACAAAGACCACGGCACAACAGCCCAGGAATTTTTAATTTTAACACTATGAACACCTGATGTGAAAGCCTAAAGATATGTTATGAAAAAAACAAATAGGTACGCAATGTATATGCAAAAGGGAACATCTTATGGAGTGGCTTCTTCTTCTTCTTCTTCTTCTTCTTCTTCTTCTTCTTCTTCTTCTTCTTCTCATTTGGCGCTACAACCCACGGTAAGGGGCAACCTCTGCATCTCTAACTGCGTCTTACAATTTCATCGATAGAGGGCAGTATTGCAGGGAGGCATGTGCTCAGCATGTCGGCTTCCTGCTGGTCATTTATCATGCGGCTTTCGTGATCGAAGAACGCCAACTCTTCATCAGGCAGCTTCCCAATTGTCCTCACGAGGCTGGGCAGACCTCCTTCTCCACCTCCCTAACTTAGAAACTTTTCTACCAGTCGATTCGGTACCAGGAATCGAACTCGGGACTCCTGGTAATTGACTTAAAAGTCAATTTTTAGTTATATTTTTTATGAAGTTTTAGCCCAATGCACTGCCAAGATGAACAAATTAACGCCACTGCTCATTAACGAATGTCATTGTATCGCTGTATATCTAAGTTTAGACATGGAGGATAAATTATCAACAAAGTCCGTTATCTGGGCATTCATGCAACATTGCCTGCTATTTAAACGGAATTAATCTCCTTTCAGCGCCCGTAATGTGTGGCACAGGCATGGTGCGGGTATTTCTCACTAGTTGGCATGGACAGGATACGTCTTATTTTGAACAATGGCACCTACTGCAGTAATTCACGCGTGATTCACAATTCCAGCTAATGCATTGTGATGAGTTATGCTCTGGGCTTGTCAACGCGGTTTCAAGAATTTTGTGGAGCGAGAGAAATTACGAAAAGAAGATGGAATTGTTCACAGCGTTAACAAATGGGGCAATTAAATACAGTCATGGTGGCGGGAAGCAAACCGGTTTGTGTGTTACCAACTGTAAAGAGAGAAAAAACCTCAAGTCAGCTGTTATAAGTTAAAAATTGTTTCTACTCTTGTTACTAGGCGACTTCGTTAAACTCGAGTTCAGTTTTGTTTTCTAGAAATGGAGAACTTACACACTCCAGCAATCTAATGTAAGGCGATTTCACACTTTTTCCATTCACACTGGAAATGTATCATTGGATTCCATGCATTCACACGTCCGGAATGTTTCCTTTTGGAGTTTTTGAATTAACATTTTACAATGACACATCATCTGGTTGAAATTATCAGCTCATAGAAAGTGTTCAAAATGCCCTCAACTCGTAGAAACTTATAGAAAATGGTCAAAACGTGCTCCTCTAGTTACTATTCATGAAGCATCTCTGCATCTGCAATTTTCGTTGCACGAACCAATTATTTTACAGGCGCAGGCCATGAAACTGACCCTCCCCTACCTATCCATTAGTCATGGTAGATATTAGTCAATGCATCTCCAAAAATGTGATTAAAATTTGCTGGAACCCCATCATGCATAAACCACATCGTTCTTGTTGCTAGGGGCACATTCTGTAAAAGGTCTTGAAGAGTGTTCTCAATAAACGTCCCTTTGAGACGTGCTGGGAGAACATAAGATTCTACTAGACAGTCACCAACAATTCCATCCTGCACATGGATCTTAAATTGATGGTGGTGTCTAGCCTGAATTGTCCCATAAGGTTTTACATGAGCCCACTAATGTTCGTTATGAAACATTTTTATACAATTTCTTCCAAATATTGCCTCACCTGTAAACAACACTAAAAAGACAAACAAGGGATGGGCAGTTTTGAAACCATTGAAGTTCTACCTGATCGATAAAATTTCTGCACATGTTAAATATGATACTGATATAAGAGCTGCTCGTGAAATATCCTCCATTCGGTACTATGATGTATCACATGCTAGGGCCAATTGTGTTGTGATGGTATTTGGGTCTTCGACAGCCTGTAGCAAGTATTCTTCCTGATCAGTCGTTAGCGCGACTCTCGGGTCTTCCATGATCCACCGGTTGTGGTACTGCGGAGTCTGTCTCAGCAACTAGAAGATAAACAGCAGCAAAAGTTTAATAACTCCGTCGAATTTGTTTTGAAAACGCCATCTGATATAAACGTGTTCTCGCGATCATGCGTAAAAATCATATCTGCCAGCTCACGAAATGTGTATCCTATCATGGGTAAGCGAATGTAACTGTAATACAATTGTACACAATACAAAAAACAAACTAATAAAACGTGTAAACAGCTCTCCATGGCAAAACATCGCCATCTAGGATAAAACGAGTGCAACAAGTTGACTTGTATCGATAAAACTCTATTATCTAACAAATTAATTTTATAACAAACTTAAGCTGTTGGATTGTATCTGGAAAACGTTGAACATAAACTTTCAATGATAACTTGGAAGTATTTCCGGACATATGTTTACATGACATTTTTTGCTTGTTTTTGGTGTGAGGAACCCACCCCCAAAGTTTGTCCATTCGTTATATGGACAAACTTTGTATATCCTGTATACCTACATTTTTAAAACTTTTTCGCTATATATTTATGTACATGCTTCCCTAACTTTTGTGTTGCATAAACTCTTCAAGCAACGAATAACAAGTGAGAAATTAATAGACATCTTGTGGATTATATTTTTAAAGGTAGGTAACCAACTTAACCTCATTGTTTTAATAAAATTAACTCTACAACAATCTTAGCTACAAGCGTTCCATCGTACGTAAATCATTTGTTATAACGTTTTAAAGATGGAGCCGAAATTTCATATTGCTTAATCTCCAAGGCCTCGGCTCATTTTTTCACGAGAGCGTGACGAGTAACAATATCATTTTATGTCAAGTGCGGAACATGAACAGAATAGAAACAAGAGTTCTAGCCTTGCGAAGCGGCACGAAATCTAGGTAATTAGGTTTGCATTTGGCACCACATCATAGGAGAGACCTTGCCGCTGTAGGTGTGATAAGGTCAGACATATTCTTCATTTAGAAGGTCGTAGATGGTAGGTAGCCGCATCGGTTATCGTATAACTTATTGCAGCTTTGTGCCATTTCTTATGATTTTAAGATGAGTATTAATATTATAATAATACTAGAGAAATTGTTTGTTCATCATTTGCTTTCTTCGCTCATGTGGTAAAACAGCGTTAAGCATGGCAAGGTAAACATTCTTAATAGTTTTGCTTTATGAGCAGAAACGTATTCAAGCTATAACTTTGACTGATATCCCCTTACCTTCCACCTGGCGAACTGGGTTCGATCTAAACGACCTTGAATGAAATTTCTAGAGAACGAAGACAGATTATCTCCAGTACTCGGTTTCTTTTGCCATTCATTCTGTCAATTGTTCCATCATCATCCGCGACGCCGTTTGATCCAACTCCGGTGCACCAAAACATGCACTCTGCCACATATGTGGAGAACACCAATGTATTAATTGTAAATGAATTTGCATTTTCAATCATTACTTATTTATGAAAGAATGAGTAACAACAAAACTTTTCATTTTACCTGAAGGGCCATAAACTTAGATTATAAAACTTAAAAGTAAAATAATATAAATAATATTATTTGGAAGAAAAAAAAACATACAGGCATTAAAATTTCAATTATATTGCTAAAGATACTTAAAACACTGTTAAAACATGTCTATAAAATGCATATTTAACGTGTTTGGAAGGAATTAGAAATAAATGCAATTGATATTGTTCAAATATCCTTTTTCTTTATACATTTAAAACATTCAAGCCATTCAAAAGCAGCTGAGCTATCACAGGATGGACCAGCCAGCAGTTTACGCATATTACAGGGTCAGAATGACGAGCAAGTTAGCGGTGAATGCTGCCGACTATTTCCCACACCCTTTTCGTATCTTCTCAGAGTGATTGCTTGCGCGTAATAAATAAATTAAATACTTGACAATAAGTAATTAATAACAATGGTTGAATGCATTGTCTTTATATTACTAGAATGTTGTAATAAATGCTATGATGACCATTTTTGTTCATACACATATGGCAACTCCGGGCTGTGTTACTTTCACTAAAACTCGGCCTCTATTTCTTTGTGACATTTCCAGTGTCTCTATATATGTGTACTATATTAATATATAAGAGGGAATATTTTAAACAAATCGCAAAATATATTTTGAATAAGTCTAAATTATGGAACATTTCTACAAAACTTATGCACCAAGTGTTATAAGGCTTCTTTAAGAGAGAGGTCTTAACAACAAAATTTTTGCTCACTGGTGTTATGTATCACATTTTATAATAATCACCATCTATCGCAATCGGCACTGCTTTTCTTACATCTAAAATAAGCTGTCATTCCTTACTTTGACAGTGTCAATACAAGAGAGTATTAAGATTCGGCGTATTCAGTCTGTACTGGTGGTGTAGTGGTAACCATACTTGCCTCCTAAACCGAAGATCGCGGGTTCGATCCTGGCCAGGATCGATGAATTTTTTCGTGCGTAAAAATTCTAAGTATGGGTCCCTTCGGCAGAGAAGTAAATGCCTGGGTTCCATGTCGTATATTTATGGCACGAAAAAGAACCTCAACCCTGAAAGAAGAGGCCTCTGAGCAAAATTTGTCGGCCGTTTCACGCCCTGAATAGAATGGGACGCTGATGACCTGAGATGTTAAAGAGCGTCCATAAATAAATCAATCAAAAAAAAAAAAAAAAAAAAAGAAAGAAAGAAAGAAAGAAAGAACTATTAGTATGAACAATTGCACATATGGGTTGTACAATTAAATCTTGAACTATCTGTACAATTCGGTCTTACTTTTTTCCAAGTCGCCGAAATGTCCGCACACTGAGGAAAGACCTATATGACATTAGTAATTTAAAATTAGTACACTTATTCCTAAAATTGTTGGTCCTGGTGGTGTAGTGGTAACCATACTTGCCTTCTAAACCCAAGATCGCGGGTTCGATCCCGGCCAGGACCGATGGATTTTTTTTGGGCGTAAAAATTCAAAATATGGCTTCCGTGTCGTACATTTACGGCACGATAAAGAACCTCAAGCCTGAAAGAAGAGGCCTCTGAGCAAAATTTTTCGGCCGTTTCACGCCCTGAATAGAATGGGACGCTGATACCAAAGATGTTAAATAAACCAAATCAAAAAAAAAAAATCCTAAAATTGGATTTTCCTATTATAATAACAATGAGATTAAAAATTCAAGAGTGTCTAGAATCTATAAAAGTCGGTAGACAGAAGGCAAGTTTATACTCAAACAGAAGAATGTTTTAATTAAACTTGTTTTTGAAGTAGGGAAAACATATTTTCGTTGTAAATTCAGTAAAAATCTTATTACGAATCTGTGCTCACTTCAGCCGAAGCATTTAATCAAAATTGAGGGAGCGTTTCTCATTAATGGAAACTTTAAGTAATTTCAGAGTCACTTTTAATTATATTATTAGTTGTATTAACAGCAATATTGTGATTGATTTATTATTACCATAGTTGGGTTATTTTCTTACGAATTTATGTATTACGTTTATTGTTTGTGCAATTCTATTGAAGCATCGTTTCACACTTGCTTATCTGTTGCGTAAATGGAAAAATGTAAATATATTATATTTTGCAATGCGTATGTAGTGGCGTACATATTTTCCGATAATATCGTGCATAATGCATGAGATAATCAAACCGTCAGTATTGAATGTTATAAGAAATGATATATTTCATACATTTCATCAATAATCTAAAACACCATCAAGATAGAATGTAGATACACCTTCGAAGCTTCGTTTCCCGTTTTATAAATTCTCCCTTATTATTTGTGATCACAGATACACATGTGCAAAAGTGTATATTTTCTGCATATTTTGTTAGTAAAAATAAAATGTAAAATATTAAGGCCAATAATTAATTGTTGTAAATAATTCTGTTCTGCCCTTGCAGTAATAACAGGAACGTAAAGCTTATTCAATAAATATTTATTGAATCATCTTTATAATGAAGGATAATAAATATCTTATCTATATTTCTCATACCTTGTGCAGAGTTTATTCTTTCGTTTTTATTACAAATTAATAATGAAATATATTAAACGGATGAGGCTTTACCCTAGGTTATGATTCCTATTGTTGCAATATGTATTTACTTGTTTTTACCTTGCTGTAGAATCGCTCATTCTATTATTTTTATTACTATCATAAATGTCCCTATCTTCTTCATAGCATTGTTAGAGTTTTTAATAATGTTTTTCTCGTACATTTATTTCCACTCTCAGGATTTATGTAGGTTGATGTATGTATATATTCTTTGCTGGTGCTTGTTGTATATTATTGTTATTTTGAATTCTTATTTTTTTCTTCTTTTTAAGTTATTAAGTTATTATTTATGTACAAGCATACCTTTATTTATATACATCATGTTTTACATTGGTGTATTTGTGTACTTAACTATCAATGTTGATTGTAATATTGTCGCTATAACTTCATGCAATTATTATTAGAGTGTTTGAGCGAAAGAGAAAGCCTAGTGGTCTTAACTCTACCACAATAAATAAATAAATTTATGACAACAAAATACATCTAGTAATATATCTAAAATACTATCTAGAGCATGTATTGATGTATTATTTTCCCAAAATTGGAATATTGAATAACAGGGTCTCTTGGGAGTGTTGTGTACTAATTTCTTTGCCTGTTGAGAGAGGTTATGCAACGGTTTTGCGATGGTCCTAACAATTGAAACGAGAGCAAGTAAAGGCACATAGTTTCAGATAGGCGGGCCGCTCAGCGCCAGGTCTTTTTGGGCGTGTGACTCTTAGCCTTATTACTTTGGCGAGGTGGTCAAGAGAGCACGAGGATGCGCTGGGGGGCATCTGCATGCTATAGGCTGATCTACAATTTGTGCTTCTCTGCAAGTAGAAGAAACGTTTTATACTAGTTGCTATTTCTGTATTCCGTAAACCGCAACTACAAATTAATATAATGCACAACTATCCTCCAAAACGATATGGAAAATTTAATTAGCAATATCTCACGCTACTAATTTACTGTACCAGTAATGCTCTCCTAGAATTCAAGATAAACTTGTTGATTTATTTATTTTAGATGCGTCTTTTTTTTTTTTTTTTTTTTTTTGAATCGTGTTTAACGCCCGTTTTTACTATAGAGCACCACAGGCCTTGGACACTGATGATACAGAGATGAAATGATATATTGGGAAAGGATTTATTTAATGAAGGTAACGTTTCAGGCCTGAGTTTAAGGTACCTCCCCGGAATTTGCCAAGATGCGTCTTGAATACATGAAATTATGATGCTGCATATTCAGTCAGAGTTTGTTTGATAGCTTGATTTAAATTGTAAAGAGTTTTTTTATAACGCCGTGTTATATAGCAATATGTTGTAGGAACAATTACAAAAGTACAACCAAATTTAAATAGAATTATAAATAAAGGTATTTCATTAAAGGGATTACGTTTTAATTAAATGAACAATTCAAAAATTTACAATTCGTAGCTGAATGATTAGACTTTTAGAATGTCTTTTATGTATATAAGATTTTGATTCATATTTCTTTTATCATGTTCGCCCTCAAAATATTCAGTTCTATACCTTAATAGGGTCTTATTATCTTAGCATAAACAAAGTATGTGCATGTGTTAAACTAAATAATACATTACACATTCAAACAAAACACCAAACCAGATTGGACGCCGCATAAAAGTATCTCCCTTTCTATTCCAAGTAGGCACGAAAGTCAACATCGGAGATCATTTCTCTGTGATCATTTGGTGAAGATAACACAAGGGTAACAAACTTTTTCTATCCTGAGATGTCCTCAAGTCAAGGGGACGTGGTATAGATAATTTAGATTTAGTGATCGTTGTTAGCTTCTGTAGTTGGAAGACGTCCAGCGCCACACAGGTTGAGATGACGACAGCTCAAAAGTCAATGATGCGGATCTTCCATGACAGGCTTGTCTTTCTTGGAGTGGTGACCATATTATGTCACTTCATCGGGTAGAGTTTATTTGGTAATCAAACCTGCTTACGTTCGACTCTATTTGTTATCTTTTGACAATATTATATGGCAGTTGTGAGATACACCTAAAGGCATTTGTAGTAATTATTAAATTACCATTCCAAAACTATATATCTCCAGTATAAATATTAGCCAAAAAGATTAGTTTTGACAGAAGAACTTTACACTTAGGTCCGAAGTAATCCTCCCTTGTTGCTTTTCTATCAGAACCGTGCTCTGAATTTAAATGACTGACCTTTCCAAGATAACACACAATATTTTCACTGGGACAACATGCTTTCTGTTATCGGCAGTATTTGTTGTTAACAATAGAAGGGTACAGGGAAAGAAGGGGTTAATGAATAATTTACAAATTTTACAGTAGAACCATTTTAAACATTAATTCTGTGTAGAACCTATTATTTAATAACTATACAGTCTTAGTAATTTCTTATAACTTAGCACTTTATGTAAGATATGTGATGTATTCATTACTTATTAAAATTAGCAATAAAGTCATAAAAACAATACACATCACTATTCGTTTTTGTGAGAAAATAGAAGCCCATGCATTAAATTATTTTATTATTCTCTGTGCTAACTTGAAAGTTAAACAGATTGATTTCGTTTATTTACGGATTAACATCTCAGGTCATCAGCGTCCCATTCAATTCAGGGCGTGAAACGGCCGACAAATTTTGCTGCTCAGAGGCCTCTTATTTCAGGTTTGAGGTTCTTTATCGTGCCATAAATGTACGATACGGGACCTACGGCTTTACTTCCCTTCCGACGGAAGCCATATTTTGAATTTTTACCCCCGAAAAAAATCCATCGGTCCTGGCCGGGATCGAACCCGCGATCTTGGGTTTAGAAGGCAAGTATGGTTACCACTACATCACCAGGACCGACAAGTTAAAAAGGATTATGTAACAAGGATGAATAATTTGAAATCATTTTTAACAAATCATTAACGTGTACAAAATAATAAAAATTATGTCAATACTTGTGATATTAATGCAAAAATAAACTGTTTCAAATCGATTCATAAAAGAGCACTTGAATTTACATTCACTTAATGTGGAAGGTTTGAGATGCAATAATTTCCCTTATTTCCACATTAGGTCTTACAAGTCTTTGTTCTTTTCAGCAAGTATGGCAGGAACCCTAGAAAGAAACGACCAGTGATCAATGACCAATAAATAGGGAAGCATTTTTATACTTACAAGGAAAATAGAGATAGTATTGTGGCATATAGGGGGCTTAATTATGCGTTAATAATGAGGCATAGTAATTAAAATACTAATAATGTGACCCATCACTATTGTAACAATAAAGTATTTCTGAAGTCAACAATCGCGAGCTGGCGTATGTGAAACATAGGAATGCCAAGTTCTGCGCATGCGTATAGCTGCAATGTTGGGAGGTTTTGGTAAGGAAGAAGCGTCAGTCTAGCGAGAGATGTTAGTGGGTCAAAATGGATAATTCGTCTCCCTGGCCATCGTAACAATGTCCTCCAGGTAACATTCTCATTTTAATACAAATAGCTGCATCAGCTTAACTCAACTTCAATTCATTGTATTATTTGTGTTGCTCGTTCCTTATGCATATTTGAACTTGGACATTTTTGTGGATTAGAATCAGGAGCGTGTCCCTTGTGTCCAACTTCATGCGAAGTTTAGTGAAAAGTATAATGTAAAAGCGAAGGTTTCTTTTGGAGTTGCGACAGTATAACGGACATAGTTTTAGGTGCACATTTCGGCTATGATAAAGACTGTAAGCAGCCTATTTGTTGCTTCTTGTTGTCAGTAGATTATTCTCAAGATTAACTGTAAGTGTTCCGAAAGGGCAATAATATTAAATAGTCTTAAAATCAAGTGTCTCGTTTCTTTAGGCCTGTAATTGAAAGCATTGTGGCTAACAGTTACAATCATATATCATTTCATGTGATTGTAGATTTTGTTTTTTATTCCCTGCAGACATCCAACCATACGCTTTATGTTTATTTGTTGCAGGTACTATTAACTCTTTCACTAAACAGCAGCTATATACAGAACAAAACAATTACCCTTATTTGAGTAAACTAAATCTCGTCTACTTGCACGTCTTCTTAAGATATATTGACTTGAAATGCGGATAATGAAAAATACATAATTCTTAATTCAATAATGAAGAATACAATTCATAAAGGGATGACAGAAGGAAGTAATGAGCCCCTTCTTTAAGTAAATAATGTTGATTGGTCTCTCCTGTCTCTTTATGGTTTATTTTCTTTCTGAAATGATTTTCATCCTTTGCAGTCTGACTACATCCTTTTAAACTGAAACTCCTCTCCATATTAACATTGTGAGTAGATGTGGCATAAATATCCCTATATCTTCAGAAATGATCAGAAACTGGTGCTATATTAGCACCGAAATATGAGGAGTGGACCCACTTTTTCGATCCATTTTCCTTTTCTGTCAGAAAAGATTTCAAAATTTAAAAATGTTTAAGAGAAGCGTTTTCTTAATATTATATATCAAACATTACATAAAACTACTCCATTCAAAGTTATATTCGATCTCCCGCGAAATACCCCAGCCGACCCTATGTTTTCTAGCAAAATGTTGTTATTGAACAGAGGCGTTATGTGGTGCAACGAAATGTCGTGCAATCTCCTCTTTTGGTTAAACTGCCTTATTTTTGAAAACATTATACACAGAGCTCTTGACTTACAAGGTTAGCTCTAATGTCTATTGGAGTCCTGATGGACCGTATTAACCATTTTGAATTTAGCACCTACTCAGAAGGATAGTGCAATTCAGTGTATTGCTAAAGAATATATGTCGTTAAACGTCCAGTATTTTGTTTAGGAACCTCTTGTTTCAGGTACGAGTTCTTTAACGTGCCGTAAATCTATGAGCATCTCTGTACACCATTTTGCGATAACTTTCCTCTTGTGACCAACATTTTCTTCCCACGATTCTTGGTCTCAAAAAGATTCCTGTTTTGGAAGGCAGATTGAGTCCACATTACTAAACTTCTCCTCCCCTGGTCCACTCTGATCTGTTTTTGTCTTTTAGTGACGTAGTGTGGTACTCATCGAGAAGCTTTCGTTACTTTTAAATGTTGATGTAGTTGATGTGACCCTCTGCGTGCTAATCTCAAAACCCTTATGGGCTAATGCTGAATCTTCTATTATTATAGTCCGTACCCAGAGAACTGTGCATGTCACTACTGATTTGCTATGAGGTATAAAGTTCCACACGTTTACGACCTAATTTAGTTTTAGAAATAAGAATAAAAAAGTATATTCTTTTTCAACAGTCTAAAGTTTCACATCTTTGAATTATTATTTCTATGCACTTGAAAAAAATAGTCTGGTCACACCCAGGAGCTACATGCTAAATCCAGCCCCCTTAACCAAGCGAACCAATAAGAGCTGAGTTCCACAGACACCCCTACCATGTATACCGCTAACAAATACGAGCAATCAGAATATCTACATAAACAAGCTCAAGCAAACAAGAAGTACTCCCAGAAACATTCTGGAGAATGATAAAACCGAGAAAAGGAAAAACCAAGACAACCTACCCACTAAAGCAAGATGGAAACGCAATATGATTAACAAAGGAAAAACTCAATATCTCCCAAAAACGTATTTCAAACACCCCAGGACCCACGATTCGACAATGCATACTTCCAAAGAATTAACTACTACATAATCAACAATCCCATACTATACACGCCCCATGAAAATCCCGCAGAACAAGAAACAAACAAAATACTCGACCAGCCAATGGAGAACATCGAAACGGCAACAAACATACAAAAGTCAGTAATCAATTCAGCACCAGGACCAGACACCATCACCTACGGATTGTTAAAATAACTACCAAACACATACTACATTACGAAGCTATATAACATAATCATTAAACACGGTTACCACACCAAGACATGGAAAAAAGCAACAAAAATCCTATTAGAAAAAAAAACGGAAAAGACAACACAGACCACAAAAACTACCGATCAATACCCCTGACCGCTACACTATCCAAAATACTGGAGAAAGTAATAGTAAATAGACTACAAAAATATGTATTTAACATCAAAGTACTAAGTACTACTATATACACGCAGGCTTCAGACCGGACATTACAATACAAGATCAACAAGGGTGCTCACAACTATGCAAGACCCTATAACAAAAACAATAGTACAACAGCATGTTTCCTTGATACAAAAACATCCTTCTACACATGCTGGAATAATGGATTTCTATATAAAATGACTAACCTAAAAATTCCGAAAACCAGATGGGCCGCCGACTTCCTAACCAATAGATACGCGGACATACAAATAAACAGGACAAACTCTGAGACCTTCGAAATAATAATAGGAACACCAAAAAGCAGTGCTATATCCGAACTTCCATACACAATCTACACCTCAGCCACGCAATAAGTGAGCGAAACTTCAAACTGGATCAGAGACACAAGAACACCCTAGGCGAAGACGACATTCCAAAAGCAAATAGACACCTCACAATGGGTGAACAAAATGAAGGATTAGCATAAACACCGGCAAGAACTCAAGTTGTGATAGTAAAGCATAAAATGAAAAGAAACGAAAAAACAAATTATGATACACCTATAGCAACCATTGGTCAGAACTATCATCACATACGCATAAGTGCATTAGCTCCCATAACATCACAAACAGCAATAGACTAATTAAACCGCATAGAAAGGAAATACATATAGCACCAAGACTACCAAAATGGCACAAAGGAGAGGAAGTGTACCAACTAGCGAAAATAAATCTACTAAAAGAATACATAAAAACACACAAATAAATTATGTTGCAAAAGCAGCCTACAGCGACTACAGAAGAATTCGCATAAATACGGTTAAAGATATCCAACATGAAACATAAAAATAAACAAAACAACTAAGATCCACCGTTACTAACGCTCATCAAAGTATATGATGAAAACCAAATAAAGACACGGATATACAAAACTACCTAGCAAAACTGGTTCCATAAAAACCGATCAGCAAACCAAAGGAATACAGAGAACCAAGGCCAAATAAGAAAACGGGAAAACAGGAAAACTAAACTATAACTAAAATAAGAGAGCCAAATAATCCCCAACAAAAATCCCCCATAACCAAAAAATACCGACAAGCAAACCCCGGGAGCTAGAGAGAGAGAGATAGAGAGGAAAGAAGAAAGAAGAAGAAAAAGAAGAAACGAAAGAAAAATATAAAAATAAATAAATACACAAAAATATAAATGTAAACCAAATATTGGAAGCTGACCTACACTTCCTTTCAGCCTCCACATCACCAACAGCCCTGAAACTACTCCCTTGTCCACGGCAAACAACCACAAGGAAGCGCACTAATAAAACCTAAACGCAGGCTGAAGAGGAAACAAGTTCCTAAACAGCTTGGAGAGGTGTTGCCTCCCCCTAACTCTCAGCATAGCATAGCGTAGCATAGCAACGCAATCATTAAACACGGATACCACTTTAAGACATGGGAAAAAGCAACAATAACCCGGAAAAGACAACACAGACCACAAAAACTACCGACCAAATATCCCTGACCACTACACCATCCCAAATACTGGAGAAAGTAATGGTAAATAGAATGCAAAAATATGTACAGGACAACACAATACTACTACATACACAAACAGCCTTCAGACCGGACATCACAATACAAGACCAACTGGTAAGGGTACTGATGATAATGCAAGATGTCAATAACAAATAGCACAATAGCATGTTTCCTTGACATAAAAGCTGCCTTCGACACATGCTGGAATAATAGACTTGTATATAAAATGAGTAGCCTAAAAATCCCGAAAAGAATAACCAGATGGTATGCCGACTTCCTCATCAACAGACACGCCGACATACAAATAAACGGGACAAACTCTTGAGACCTTCGAACTAAAAGCAGGAACACCAAAGGACAGTGCTATATCCAGATATATAACTTCTCTATATAATTTACACCTCAGACACACCACAGTCACTAAACTCAAATACACAATTAGCCCAATACGCAGACGACACTGCTTACTGGACCAGCGGCCCAAGAACATCCTGGGCTGAAACGACATCTCAAAAGCAAATAGATACCTTCTCGCAGTGGGTCAACAAATGGGGGACTAATATGAGCACCGGCAAGACCCAAGTTCTGATAGTAAAGCACAAAATGAAAAACAATAAAAAAAAAACAAAAAATAAAAATAAAAATAAACGACGAAATAGTCCATGCATCTAAATCAGCAAAATAACTGAAAATCACGCTACAGTGCAAACTGTAGACAACAAAACACCATAAAGAAACAACCAAAAAAGCTAACGCAACTCTGTCCACCATTCGATATCTATCTGGAATAAAAAAAAGGCCTGTCTGCTGAGATTCTCATACACTGATATCAAGTATTACCTGGACCTATCATCGCATATACATCAGTCACAATCGCAACAATAACAACACAAACAGCAATAGACGGAATAAAGGAAAATGTTTACCCATAGCATTAAGATTACAAAAATGGCATGAGAGGAAGTATCCTAACTTGCTAAATTAAATCCATAAATGAATACATAAAAAAATTAATTACATCGCAAAAGCAGCAAATGGCGAATACAGAAGGAAACTCATAAACATAGACAAAAAATATAGAACCAGCAAACAAATAGAAGAAAAAAAAATAAAAAGATAACAGCCAAAGACCCGATGCTACTAACTCTCATCAAAGCATACCAAATAAACGAAATAGATATACAAGAATATCTAAAAAATGCTGGTTCCATAAAAAACGACCAACAAATAAAAAGAATGACCACCAGAGAACCAAGTCCAAATAAATAGGAAACCTCAAGCAAGAGAGAGATAAGTAACAAACTCTCAATAAAAATCTCCATAAACAAAACTAAAAGGAAATCATAGGCAAGGAATCGGAGAAAAAGAAAAAAGCCCAAAATTCCCCTCCCAAAAAACACACATTTAAACATTATAAATTAAAAATTGGCAGCAGACCTGTACTTTCTTCCGTCCAAACCCAACACTGCCTGAAATAACCCCTAGCCCAAACCGGACAGCCTCCAGTTCGTTCAAGGAAACGCACCAACAAAATCTCAAACGTAGGCTGAAGAGGAAACAAATTCCTAAGAAGCCTTAGGAGAGGTCTTGTCTCCCCCTAAATGTGTATATAATATAGCATAGCATAGCATAGCATAGCAATGAGCCGAGCACTTCGCTGAAGCAAGTAAGACGAAGATGAGAAGCGGAACTCAGACTGCACCCGCCTACAGCCAACCAACTGCCAGCATCCAGCACACCGCGCCTAGTCCATTGCCACCAGCTCCTTCTGCCCTTGAATCAACGAACAACGCCAACTCGGTTGTCCCTACTGCAAATAAGAGGAACAAGTCGCAGGCAAAGCGGGGCCCTGCGCTGTATTTCCCAGGTAGCAGACCTGACTAATCCGGTGCCCACAGCCAACCTTCAATCAGAGTCAGCACGTACCACCGATCTCTACGTACCCACCGCCGCCATCCCCTAATACCAGTGAGCAAACGCTCGGTGCTAACCCGGCTGCTACTACTTTAAATACGGGGGCAAAGACACACGCACAGCAGGAACCAGCGCCGCAACCTCTGAGCAGCAGAACAGAACACTCAAGTGCTCCGGCCCTCCCGCACGACAACCAACAAATTTCACATCTCTTCATCACCAGCGCCGTAGCCATCTCAGTGCCAAGACAACTTATTCAGCGATACCTGCTCCGAACTGCTCAACACCAATGTACTTCAATAATCCGCGTGGTAAGTCATCCGAGTGGTAAGAATTGACTCCACTTTGATCCAAGACGCACTGGCAAGGCTAGTGTTACAGTACAGTGCCAAGGAGCACTGACCCTGTCGACGACCATGCTGCCAGTTTGGGCACGCGGCAGAGAACTGCACAGGCACTCCCTACTGTCACTATTGTGGGACAGCCTACCTAACTCCCAACTGCACAGCTCATGATCTGAGACACCGACAAATATATTGCGCTATTTCACTGATCAAGCCTCTTGCGCAGGTGCCCCAAGCAGGCTACAACACTAACCATACGACTGCGCCAGTCAACGGCAATCAGAACTATCCATTACGGCCACCAGCGCCAAACATCACAGCTGACCTTCATGGCACACTCAATTCCCTACAAACTCTAGGCACCAATCTTTCCGAGACCATCGCTCAACAATTTACTGCTATCTTACAACATATTCAACAAGCAACAGCATCTACCTTAACCCTCTCCGTCTCCGTCTCCGAGACGGCACAGCGCCTCAGTCACTTGGAAACTGCATTCCCGAGCATCGTCAGACCACTAACTGACCACTTAACTTATTCAATATACAGCTTAATGACAGTCAGAGAATCTACTATGCGGTGCACAAAACCGTCACTGAAATCAAAGATCTAGTAAACACCAACATACCTCACCAACTGACTGTGATCACTGACCAAACAGGCGAAGTTGATGACATACACCAGCAACGATCCAAATGAGGAGTGCAATATGGCGCGAGGGTGTCAAGCAGTTCGCACCAAGACCTCCATTCCAACAAAACGCCGACATAGCACGTCAGGCGATCCTGAGGACTGCGAGCAAGCGTTATTTAAGCATAACATTGATGGTTTAGGTTCCCACTCTACTTCCTCTCACTACATCCACTTGAATCTCCCGGTGGACTATTTAGGGCCTTTGGTCATGCATAGCTCCCGGGACCCCTAATCTTTCCCCGGACTCGACTGTTTGCTGGCAGCAAATTATCCAGTAATAACGGGAGCTACACTGATAATGTCCACCGCAGTCGTGAACGAAACGTCTGGGAAGAGGAATTTATTTTTTGAGTACGGTTTAACGTCCGTTTTTACTACTGTAGCACACCACAGGCGGTGACACTGATGATATATGAGATGAAATGATAAACTGGGAAAGGATATTTTTAAAGAAGGAAACGTTCAGGCCTAAGTTTAGGGTACCTCCCCGGCATTTGCTAGTTATGAGAACTGAGGAAAACTTGGAAAAAAAAAACCCAGTCAGGGAGGACGGTCCTGGCGGGATTCGAACCCCAGACCTCCAGCTCACGAGACGGCGCCTTAACGACCTCGGCTACCCATGGCGGTGGGAAGATGAAGAAAAAGAATCCCATTGGTCCACGGCCTTACCAGCCGTGAAAGCCTACGTTCTATATTTATTTTACACTTTCTCAACAATATGGTTTAAACAAGATAAATATTTATTTATGTTATTTTTAACTTTATACATTCCTTTGAATATAAAACAAAACAAATTAGTAGTTAAGGAGTGCCTATTTTAAGAATAGACTCATATTATGTCGAATTATGCATTTATGTTGTTTAGTTTGGATGTAAATAATGCATTTTGTTAGCATCTTCCAAAATAAAAAGGGCATACTTTGAAATTACATGACAGCAGTAGCTGTCAGTGATAGCAAGAATTATTTTGAGTACTGCGGAACGCAAAAATTAAATAAGGTGAAGAAGTGATGTGATACTTTGGCATCGAAATAACCTAAAATAAGGTATGGAATTTTTGAGTAGAAATAAAAAATATATTCGGTAAATATTTAAATGTATAGCATCTGATGCTGCAATCCTGTTCAGTAGTTTAAACATTTTAGTACTACTAGACTTAGTGGATTATTTTACAAATAACTATATTACCCTTGTTTGTCTTGGGTTTTTAAAGTAAGGGGATACATGGCGCATCAAAAACATCAGTAATGTTATATGACCCTAATGGATGCACACTGCGATAAGATATTGTAACAATAGCAGGAAACGGCCTTTATGAAATTTTTTGAAATGTGTGCCTGGGTATAGCCTTTGGAAGGCAAACGAAATGAGAAATTAAGTAAGTGAGGAAAGAAAATGCTCATAATGCAACAAATTATAGTGGATTTCACACTGAAAGGGGGAAAAAAATAATAATAATATATATATTGAGCACTGTTTAAAGAATGAAACCAGGAATCTTAAGAAATAATATACCATGTCGGAATAATTAGTAATAAGAAGAAAGGGAAAAGAAGGAGCTGGAAAATTATACGCCTGGCAGCTGAAGAGGGAAAATGTCTCTTTGGTCTGTAATAACCAAACCCATCAGGTTTTCCAAATGAGAGGTTGTGGATTTGTTTTCTCAAAAATTCCCAGAGAGATTGTGTTTTATTATTATTATTATTATTATTATTATTATTATTATTGTTGTTGTTGTTATTATTTAAGTACACCAAATTGCTAAGATCATTAACGCCCAATCCCGGGAGATGAAAGCGTGTTGGCAAGTGATGGGCAATCGGAATGAAAACTATCGAATTATTCGATAATTGCATAAGGTTGTTTTCATAAGCATTCTATGTTCCATTCGTTTTACGAAACAGTTTCCTCAAAACTGCATTTTCTTCCGCTTAGAAGCGATAGTATTTTATGCTTATAACTGCATTTGTAACCAGCTGCGCATATACTGCGTGCAATAGCGAGAGGTAGAGCATAAGTCACTGTAGATAGAAGCAGCGCCATTTTCAATTCTATAAGCTAATAACATTTATGATAAGATATCATCACCCCAAGCAGCTAGGTATCAGCTATATTTCCTGTTTTTTCTCTTAAGAGAAAATTAAATTAGGTGTACACTTTTTTGACTTGAAAGCTGCTGCAAGCATGTTTTTCAATGCATTGTCAAATATTTAATGATGTTCAACCAACTTTAATGTAGTAGGAGGTTCTTGCCGTATAGGGATGACTTAGGCTCATTGATCATCACCATCTTCTTCATGAATAATGTAGCGTAGTTGTTTTCTTGTTGGATCATTTACGAATTTATTTATTTAACTGTTGAATATTATGTAATATTCAGTGAGCAAAGCATTACAAGATGAAAGAATAGTTTTGCGAGGCGTGTCCGGAAAGTAAGTACCGGTTTGGAAAAAAAAGGCATAAAATATTTGTTTTCACAACAACGTTTATTTGTACATGAAAGAGCATTTCTTAGTCTATTTTTGGACATGTCGCCACAATTGTTCAGACATTTGTCATAGCGGGAAATCAACTTTTTTATGCCCTCTTCAAAGAAAGATGCTACCAGTGAAGAGATCCACTGCTGAATACTTCCGTCCTTATCGCTGTCAAAGCGCCTTCCTCCGAGCTCACGCTTCATGTTCAAGAATAAGTGGTAGTCTGAAAGCGCGAAATTTGAATATTGTTTTGTGTGATACCAGCAAAATGAGGACGTGCGTTGTCATGAAGCAACATAATGCCTTCAATGAGCATTCCACGCCTTGTGTTTTGAATTGAGCGCTGAAGATATCTCAATGTTTCACAGTATTGTACCGCTTTGAAGGCTGCATCTCTGGGAAGGAACTCAACAAGCAGAATGCCCCATCTGTCCCAGAACACAGTACACATGTTTTTTCATGCTGACGACGTTGTTTTGAATTTTTTATTTTGTAGGATCCTGTGTGCCTCCACTCCATCGACTGTTGTTTTGATTCTGGAGTGACATAACAAACCCAAGTTTCATCACCGGTCACTATCCAGCTTAAGAATTCATCTCCCTCATTACTGTATCGGATAAGAAATGTCAAAGCACTGTCAAGTCCTTTCGTTTTGTGGACATCCATAAAGATCTTTGGAACCCAACGGGAGCACAGCTTGCGATAATTTAAGAGCTTTGTGACAATCTCAGCTTAACAGTTTTTGAAATTTGTGGAAACACATTGTAAAGCATTCTTATTGTGAACCGTCTGTTTTCACGAATTGCCTCATTCAATTGTTTAACCAAACCACAGTGACAACAGAAGGCCGCCCTCTCCGTGCTTCGTCATGATCATTGGATCGTCCATCATTGAATTGTCTAACTCACTTTATCACCATTACATCTGTCATTACATTTTCACCGTAAATCTCTACAAGTTGACGATGAATTTCAGCTGGCTTAACAGTCTTTGCGTTCAAAAACCGTATTACGAAACAATTTCACAGTAGGCGGGATCAGAAATTGTCTTAAACATTTCGAACGATCACAAACAACTGTAAACACAACACGATCCGACTGTAAGGGCGTCAGTGGACAGATAATGAACCAGAGAGACAAGTGCGCATGCGTGGAACTGCGACACTTGCGGTTACGATAGAACGAAATGGTACTTACTTTCCGGATATGCCTCTTATGTTATGAAATAAAACTTGGCAATTTTTACAGTATGCGGAAATACAAAAATGCCATATCTATTTCAATAAAAATGAAAGCATCATCAGCATACAAGGTTTCGGCCTAATGCACGTTCATGGTCCTGACGGACCATAAGAGCCAATGAAAAGTGAAAACAATAATATAAAACTCAAAGTGATAAGACTTAATAAATATTAGGAGTAAAAAATGAAACAGTAAAACTAATGATTTGAAATATATGATCTTCACAAAAATACTGTTGATGATCTTGACTATTTTAGATAAATCTTCAGGACAGGAACTTCACAAATGCACTTATTTATGTGAAATTGATTTATGTTTTGTTCGTAAAAGTGCTTAAAGTACTGTTTAAAAGTTGCAAAGCATTCTGCTGAATGCTTGTTTATTTTGCTCTTATATTAAAGTACCTTCATTACAATAGATTTAAAACGTATAAATTAATAAATAATTAAAACAATAGTGCATGTATAAATGAAACTAGCAGCATTCAATTTTATACTTGCAAACGATAAAAACACACAGATTGATGCAAATATTTAATTGGTTGTCATAACGAAAGATAAACTTTTCTTAAAGTATTGTTCTGCATAATTGCTATAGATTCAAAAACAAAATGCCTATGTTCTGAAATAAATTACATTGATTAGCCATAAAATTATACCAATAGTGGGCAAATTTAGCCCAACTTAATTTGAAATTAATTAAATTAATTGAAATTAATCTCAAATTTCTTTATGAGCATTTTTTAAACGACACATATCGAGTCAAGGCTAATTCATGCAACTTTTAAGTATTATATCATTATACGTAAGTAAACAGTTATGTAAGGTTTAGTTAACATTAGTGCCTAAACTAGTTAAAAAGGGTATTTGTAATTCGGAAGAATCGAATGCAATGCATACTTTATTCTTCAATTAATTGCACCACTTCTATGTTTGGCTTACTATTCTTGTAAAGGAATACTTATAAAGTACAATTAAATCTAGTACAGAAACCGTCTACTTTCTCTCAGATGTAAATATACATCGGTTTAGTTTGTTTCATAATAACTTAGGCAAGTTAGATTTGTATCACGACGCCTGTAGATAATATTTGTTAATAATAAAAGCATATTACATGTTTATAACCTAATAAAACATTTTACATATAACAAAAAGCATGTTTAACAACCAATGTTAAATTCAAATGAAATAATCGAATGAAAATATTCGGTTGTATTCTTCACTAACGTTTGCCAACCATCACGACACTACTGCTGGGAGCTGGAGAGATGGCTAGTCAGAGGAATGTGTTGATAACCTTCAACTGTTCACTGTTAATGTTCTGATTGTAACGCAAAATCATGAACCGACTCTTAAATATATTATGTTACAAATGCAGTGCGTAATGTTTTACTTGGCAGATAAAGCTCTCTATTTGCAATTGTCGCTACTAATCTCTCCAGCTTTCAGCAGTATCTGTACTTCAGGTATTTGCTGGAAAACGGCTCTAATTGCATTATCAGTCCTCTACTGTGTGCGAATACTAAGAGATGGGTGAAATTAAAATATGTAAAGTCTGTCCATTAAGAGAACGAAGTAGACATAAACAAAACCTCGTGCTTTTTGACCGCAGCGCACCTTCTTCACAGTGTGAAGAAAAATACTACAACTAAGGCCTAAAAGCTTACTTCATTTTTGTTAAAGCACAAAATATCGAGTACTAAGCATAGTTCACCTATAAAAAAACAATCTGTCGAATTTCCATTTAGATTAATATAATACGAGATAATGGTGACAAATTTCCTTTAACTACAGCAGAACCACGCAGTGTCATTTAGCGGTAGAAATCATAAGCTCGACTTGGTTGCATTGGCGCGAAGGAGTAGCGTGTAGGAAAACGACGGGTACGCGTAGAAAAATATGCGCTTTTGATTAAGAAAGAAAGCGCAACTTTGTTCTGGAGTATTGGAAATTAGTAAAGTGTGTTGTATTTGTGTAAAACGTGCACTCTTAACATATAAGAAAGCGGTAAATGTGTTTTGCAGATGGGCGATAACATATGTGCAAGTTGTAAGAACTCCCCAGAAGCTGCTGTCAACCAAGTAGTGAAATTAACGCCCGAGTTTACCGGCGTTCAACTACCACCATTTATAGTGCGCCTAAGGAAAAAAGTGTACAGCTAGCGAATTTACGATTTCCGGTAAGATGAGACCGCGCGCCAGGCAATTGTGACAAGTTTGTGAGGTCGGCAATCCACCGTAAGGTTCACCACGAATGTACCCTTAAACTTAAACGACGTGTTGTTAGTTAACTCCGATTCTGACCATCCAGATTTAAAACGAGTTTCCCTCCACAACCTGCTGCTAGAAATTGGTTTAGAGTTTGCAAGCAGAAAAACAAAGAGTGTTATTGTAAAATGATGAATCCGTAAGTAGCAATTAATTTCCATGCCTATTGTGCCGCATCTTGTTTAGAGATAAGATAAAAATATGATATTTAAGTGGTGAATATTGCTTACTATACTATACTAACGTAGTAATTTGTGATTTAAAGTAACGAATATATTGTACACGTTGTGTCATTGCTGCGAACGCACCTGGCCGCAGAGTGATGCAAACTGGCGAAGTATTTGTTTATATCTACTTCATTTGACAGACTTTTAGACTTGACGTTACAGGGAGGAGCAAATGCAGCACTGCGGGGAAGAATGTCGCTGCTGCTGGAGCATTATGTTGCTGTGGGGGAATAAGGTGCTGTAACAGCTATTAGCTAATGAATTAATGCTGAATTAGTTGCTAATTGAAATTAGAGCAGTTCGCCACTTCTAGCATTTGCCCGGGGTTAGCCTTAGGTTAGTATGAGTATATATATGAATTAGTTGCGAATTGGAATAACACATTTCCCATGAGCCAAAGGTTAACGCGTAATACAGTTGGAAATGTGCTCTTATTGCAATTCGCAACTAATTCACGTTATTCTCTCACAGCAATGTAATGCTAGCACCAGTACTGCATTTGTTTCTTCTTGTAACTTCAAGATACTTTTAAATTACACAAGATGAACCTGATGGTAATTAAAAGACAAAACAGGAAAAATGACATTCTGTAAATATGCATATAACAAAGGAACAATCTGGGGCGAAGGATGTACTACCAAACGTCTGCACATGTAGAAGAGAGGCGGCTGTTTCAAATATCGACAGAGTATCGCATTTCATGTTTTATTGCAGGAATATATTAGTCACAAGAAGGTAATGTAAATTGATGACTTCGGCTGTATCTTATTCAGCGTATACGAGCAATAGACTTCTGAATTAATGAAAGATAAATTGTGAGATATCGTTGTCACTCACTCTGCCACCTGTTGGTGTAATGCAGAACTAATTGTATCATGGTATAATGCAATGTGGTGCTGTGAAACCTCGCCTATTCTATTTTTTTTTTCTCGTGAAAGTACTCGAAATTTATTTATTTTACGTTGTTAATTCTAATACGCTTACACATTAGCTATATATTTCTAAGATGGAGCACTAATCATGTAGCAGATCATTTGAAGAATGGTGAGAGATTTTCAAATACAACCCTCGCTCTGGCCGGCCTCGGGAAACTATGACATAGAACTTTGTACACTTCGTTGCTAATTTTCTTTTTATTTTTGTTAAAAATCTGCAAACGGAAAGGCATCTTTAGATAATATAAAATATGTAGCATAAGTTTAATTCAGCAAGCAATAAATTTAAAAAATGGGCAAAACTACTTTACTAAATTTGGTCACAAACTATACAAATAAAATGATCACGAATATCACTAATATTGATGATAGTAATTTAAATGCTTTCATTAAGTAATATTATTGGACTGATAATGATTAATAAAACACTGATAGTCTTGGCACATATTTCTGGTTAAAATAGAATTCCAACTTGCATCTTCTACGTTTTCATTAGTTCGTGTCAACGTTTTGGATAACTAAACCGTAAAGTTGGAAAAAAAGTTAATTTTATACAAGTATGTTTACTATTCTTAATATATGCCAAATCTAAAACCTAACTTCTGTTATTTTAAACGTATTTTTAAAACTTTTTCTTGTTGTGGACACAGATAAATTACAAGTATAACATATAGTCAATATTAAACAGCACTTTCCACAAAAATAAATGGTCTTTAAGATTAGATTGTATTTTAAATATTTCTCTATCACTACATGGAAACTGAAGAGAAACGAAATTGTTAGGAAGTTTGTGGAACGGGATATCTCGTACTTAAATGCTTGGCCATAAAAATGTATTAATAATCCAGATTAAAATTTTCTAGAGAAGCGACTAATTTTTCAACTTTTTTTTTTTTTTACTAGACTCTCATTTTATTATTAAAAGTATTTGTTCCATTTACTGAGGTATTGCGTGTTTGAAATGTTTTGTGTTTTTGAAAATTTGTTTTTGATATAATTTTTATTGATTTCTGAACTGTTGGTACAAAAGTGCTAAATATCAAAAAAGTGATTCATTGGGCTTTTAGCTTGAAATAACACGAAACAATTATTTAATTTTCCCTCTGAGATACTTTGCTTAACAAAAAATGTATATCATTCTTCTTTTGAATATTTGAGACTCCGGCGTTATAGAAATAAAATCATTCGCATCACTCCAAAGAAGAAAAATATTCGTTCAAGTTTTCCATTTAATATATCTCTCATTCTTGATATTAGTTTACACTTTTTATACTTTCCGTGACATGCTTTTCAAGATAAAACATAACTGTAAACAAAAATGCACATTCCAAACGAAACGCCAGGTGAATAGGTAAGGAAGCAAGCCGGAATGACAATTTATTTTTGCACTCTAATTGCAATTAACACCCATTCTTTCTTATACAGGTAGGTTCTAATCAGGGTCTTAAGGGAAGCAATTTCATGTCGTGAAGCCCTAGGGACGGAGCAATAAGTCATCGATGGAATTCAACCGCCACGGGTGGCCGAGGTCGTTAGGGCGCTGACTCGTGAGCGGGAGTTCTGGGGTTCGAATCCGACCAGAACCGTCCTCCCTGACGGGGGTTGTTTCCAGGTTTTCCTCAGTTCTCATAACTGGCAAATGCCGGGGAGGTACACTAAACTTAGGCCTGGAACGTTCCCTTCCTTGAAAAAACTATCCTTTCCCAATATATCATTTCATCTTGTGTATCATCAGTGTTCACCGCCTGTGGTGCCTCAGTAGTAAAAACGGGCGTTAAACACTACTAAAAAAATCGATGGAATTCACATATGTTTTTTCGTCTCTACTTACTTCCTCCAATTCTTTTCAGTATATTTTTATTACATTTTTTAAGTCAACCATCAAAGATAATTCTTAAAGAAGTTAGCTTGTTTGAAGTGAGTAGCCCTTTCAAGACAAAGTTTCCCAATCAGTACTGGATTTCAAGCTCTTAACCTAAATTATTTAACTCGTGTTCATTTAGATGCTATTAAATTATTGAATGTCTACTCCCACCGCATTAAATCAATTTATTGAAAAACATAATACATATTGGTTTTCTTCATTTAATATTATTGGGCAAATTTCTGAAGAAAGGAACATTATAAGTGTAGCAGAATCCTTTTAGATGCTATGTAACAGGGATTCTAAATATGTGTGTGATAATTAGTATGTAAGGGATGTATAAGATGGTACAGAATTTCTTGGTGTCTGTTAGATACAGTTAAGCAGTCATAAGTGTTTAAAGACATATCTGAAGATACATGAGTAATTCTGTTCAACAATATATTGTTTCTGTGTTCACGCGATTCTATCTGTTGGATTCGAAGAACTCTGCGATCATTTCCCAGATAAGTAGGAAGCAAAAACGCTATCAACTCTAAGAATTTAAGACTAGTAACCTGCATATTTCACAGGGCAAAGTGCGAGAACTCTTCAAGGCCATTAAAAAGTGAAAGTAAAACAACGAAAGATCCACCACACACAGTAATAATGGAAATTCTCTCCATTACCCATAATTATGCCATCAGAAAGGAATACAGCACTGCCCTTTGAGGTTCACGCATGAATAATAATTACTTGTAGGAGCATAACTATCGCAATGTTCCAGAAAAATTGGCAGTTTCCAGTACGTAAAGAAACTAACGGATAATACTTTCATTAATTTTTGTCTTGTAATATTCGTGAGTAAAGTGAAAAGCAAAGTAAATGTTTACGTTCATTTGTCCTGAATTGCGTGAAGAGTTTGGCTTATACTTCAAATCTCAAGTGGCTAACGTACATTTCAATTTAGTGCTTATGAATGTGCTATACATCTTTCGATTTGTATACCGTAACTCTCCTACATGGGTAGTGCTTATTTACAATCACTAAACAATTGAAATAGATCATTAAACGTTGTTACTGTGTATCCTGTCACATTTTCAGCATAAAACGAAACTATCTCTCAAAATTTTACAGGCTATGCAGGTATATCTATCTAGCATTAGCCAAAGAGAATTTGAAGATCGAAAAATGTAATGTGTTTCCAAACATCCATAAATGAATGCCCCACAAATGCAAAATATTAGTTTACCATTTCTATTCAAACAAGACAACTATTACTTTGTTTAAATTTGTTAAATCTATAGGCATAGAAATTTCGATAAATCAATTTTTAAAAGTGCAACTTAATAATTACATAGTGCGCACTTTCATGAAAACACAGTGAGGTTATTTGAGTTACGGATAGACAGAACTTGTCTACGCGCTGGGGGAAGTTAGTCGTCAAGGCCGTATAATGCATGTGCAGGTAGCAGTTTATAGTTAGTTTGAGGGAGACTTTATGACTGTGCGTTTCTGTGTTACTCAGTACTTTCTTTGTGTGTAAATTATGTGCTAACTGTTCTTCGTCAGTTATACTAACACATAAATATATTATTAAAATGAGGTTTTATGTACGACACATATGTGAAAACCGATTCTTGTAAATAAGGCGATTCCAAGAAAATATTCACCAACTTGCCAAAAAGTTAAAACTATCCGGCAATACATTGTCACTAAGGGACATCATTTTCATTATCTCACATGGCACTGGTTAGTGCTTATTATTATCTCCATCTCCCTTTTTCCGGTTGCAGCGGATGCCCTTCCCCAGTAAGCAGCCGCGTACAAATAATCTCACTATATCTTAAATCTATGGTTTTTAATGATAAACCTACTTTTGTGATACCTGATCATCCGCGTATCAGATGACCGAGGTGGCGGCTGGGACTGCTTCGGCCGACAAGTCATTGCTCACGGCAGCCGGGCTACAATTTAATCTCTCAAAAAGAATTAAGACAGATATGAGGAATTTCATAAACAGATGTCGAAAATGAACGTAGACAATCTGGCATTTTTTGTGTGACTGGATGAGTATAATGTTTTTAAGTGCCATGAAACTCAAAACCAACGTAGTAGTTCGGTAAATCCGCGGTCCGTCTCTATCATGTAGTGTGACTGTCTTTGAGCGATGGCTTATCGACCGATGCAGTCCCCTTCTCCCTTCGCGTAGTTTAAAATTATTTGTATTACTATAGATCATTCGTATATGAATGTTCGAAAATATATATTGTATTCTAGTCTATAAAATTACCTTTTAAAAGTTTAATTGTTTTTATTTTTGAAAAAATCTATTTATTATTTACCAAAATGACTGAATAAATTGGTAATAAGTGGTAAATTGCTCCTCAAAAAAATGATTGTCCAAATAAGTACAGCTTTATTCTAAAGTAGAACCCTAAAAGTAATTCATAATAATTCACGAAGTATAAAAATTGCATTAATTTAATCCTGTACTCGGTTACAGATATAAAGTTTGTTTCACACATACTCAATATAACTTTCTTTTGTCACTCAGCGGACATCCCACATGTAACAAATTATTCTAGATGCGTGCCCATATACTTGCACCTGCCTTATATCAGCAAATGTTCAAGAGTCACAGGAAGTGGAGGATGTACACCTTGTCTTTTACATTTTAAAATCTAATGGTGTTATAGCAGAAGAGCGTGAGGCCAAATTATTGTTTGGCCATGAGCAATCCAAACAGCAAGCATACGTGAGAAAGTTATACAGCGACTTTTGAGATGAGGGATAGCATTAAAGAACAGACCGTATACTTTCATGGTGTTTAGAACGCAAAAACATTCAATTTCAGTGAGTCTCCCGTGTAATCTGCCAGTATTTCTGTGCACCAAGTTCTTGCATTTCGTTCGGTTAGCCACACCAGTATGATGATATGCTGCCGCTTCACTAAACAGAATCATCGTCATGTGCCGTTCTGTTCATCATACTCTTAACGCCTGGAGCAGCTATAACCTATATTCAGTACTCGAATACAGTTCTACGAAATGTGGATATGGAAGAACCTCAGTGCGACTTCCTTGGGCACACTTCCCTCACGACTTCCATCTGCAACACTCCTGGACATTTTCCTCTGTACCATATAACCTAATTCCGCAAATCCATCATCTAAGATTTGATAACCTTTCCTTGAGACAGTTTGACGATATCCTATTTGTGAAAATATAGAAAAACTGATATTGGAGGCAGTGTAGTGAGTAACAGCATCGATTTAAAAGTCTCGAAGAACTTTGAAGAGTCATAACTGCTGTTATCTTCGGTTCTTTTAGGTGACTAATTTTAAAAAAGATGCATCTGAGTTCGGATTTAAATTCCAGCATGAGATGAGATCTGCAGCTATACTCCGAGTGAACTGGTTCCCGGACCATGGCCACTCTGTCTGATTAGAATATTCCTTGGGCTTCCTTTATGGTTAACTGAGTTAGTTTCTTTCTTGTTATTACATCTTAAAGAGCTGCTTTATGATGCAAAACTGCAGAAATTATACATCCGGAAAAGTGACCACAATTAAGTTTATATTAAAGTAACTGAATTCTGTCATAGCATAGCCCATGAAGCTCAGAGAAGACAAAGTAATAATGAACTTTCAAGAAAGTTCCGATTATGGCATTCATAATATTAGATGAACCATCTAAAAGTACCACACGATGCGCTATTTTCACTGAATTGAAGTTCAGGTAAGGGCTCGTAGATGTAGCCCAAACTGATATTCCAGCATATAAAAAAGTGTATTTCTAACATAAAGTTACATTTTTTATACGGAACAACGTTTATTGACTTCAAGAAAGTGAAACTAGATGAGATTAGAATATCAATGTCGATGTGAAGTTCACGATTCTAGCCAAAATATCGCCATGTGCAAGACTCGAGCTTTCAGGCTCATTTTAAAAAAAATTCCCACCAACATTAAGCAAAAAGCAATGCATAAGGCGATTGTTAGGCAGAAACAGTACGTGTCAATTTGCATTTTGTCTACAATTCAGGAAATTCATCAGCAGATGTTGCATTTTATTCTGGATGGGTCTAGTCATGTGAAACATTTAAAGAGTTGTCTCCCTGTCTAGCTACTTAGATGCTAGGACTGGAAATGCACTGCACATTCATACCTATCGCGAACATGTGTGAACGTTTGTATATACTTTTGTTTCCTTTATACGGAATACAATAAATATATACTGAAGTCATAGAAGTAGGACGTGCTGTAGACAAAATGCGAGCAAATATGTACCATTTTTGTCTAAATGTATAGGAATGTTTTCTTTTTTTCCTTGTTGTTGTGGAAATGCTCTAAAATAGTTCTGAAAGTCTGAGATCTACATACGACAATATATTATAAATTATTTGGCATAGAATCGTGCGAAAACCCCGTGTACTTTGTGCTAGAAATACGCGTTATAATAATTGTTAGAATATTCGTATGGACTACGTTTTTGATTCTTGTTTGCTTTCATTTCGGTGACAACAGCGCAGTGTCCTTTCGTTTTAGAAATATTTGCATGGTGATTTGGGTTATTCATCCTGTATATTCGGGGTAGAAGAGGACCAATATGTTTCCTTATAGAGATTTTTGTTTTGTTTTGAATAAAAATTTTAGTGTCATTTTGTTCCTTTTTGAATCGTTTTTTTTTTTTTTAAAGGTTGATAAATGTTTGCTTTTTAAATATCGCTTACGTAATTTATTCCCTTATTTAGCATTCATACATTTCAGTCTTCTGATTATAAACTTTGCAAGGTCTGTTTTTGTTGCGCCAATTTCAGCGCCATAGCATGGCAACACTGCAGATCGAAGAATAAAATACTATTTATGTGTTTTTAGTAGCGGTTGTCGTCTGTTTATTGCGCTGCGCATGCTTCAACTGTTTGTTTGTCTTTGAATGTGAAACAAATGACGTTCGTTTATAAAGTTGCAAGAACAGTTTGGTATTGCAGGGTTTCTTGAAAGTTTATTTCTGAAGAAACCCATCGTAACGGTGCTTTAGCTATATATCGAGAATGGTTTCCAAACAGAAGAACAACATGTCCTAGGATATTTATTAATCTCTGTCAGCTGTGTGAGTAATTGTGAATATTTTCATGAAATAATCTTCTCTCAAGCTATTATGTTTACGTTAAGTTATGTCTACTTTTCATTATGAATAATCCCTCGTTTACCTTAAACCGGGAGAAACGAATTTACAACATTTTGCAAAAATAAAAAAAACGATTATCTCTGTAATTGATACTTGAATAGCAAACTTTATTTGAACCAACATTCTTAAAATAAAACTGTCCTACTCAGGTTAGGAAATGTCCCCTTCCACTCTTTGTATACACGCATAAAGCACCACACATCTTCGGTAGATAGTGCAAAACAGCGCGTTCACAAGGGAAAAGTTGTCACAGTTTATGACGATTGCAGTAAAGCAAACTCATACCATTAAACAGAATCTAAGGTCCTTGCAATTCATCAACTCAATAAAAATATTTCAACTTCATTGCGAAATGCTCCGTTCCCGTTGCCTTCAACCGACTGCAACGAAACAATCCTTTGAACATGGGCTAGGCTTTTGTCGGAAAGGACTAGGCAATAGCAAAGTTCACAGAGACGCTCATCATATTCTTCGGCATGAAGGCTGAGCAGTCCAAGCAGAGTGTACTGTAATTCGAACAGGAGAATGGATATAATAACTATAAGTTGCCAACAACATACAATTGTTATGGAAATGTTTCTTTCACACTAGTCGTAGATTGTAGATTATAAGTTGAAAATGAAGGCTTAGACTTGAAAGATTTGGGTTACGATTCAACTTTCCGGACTGACATTGTACCTGTTAAATTACCGTGGTGCCCTAACACGGAACCACAAACCTCTCTCATATGATTCTATATACTCTGGAAATCTCCCTAAGTTTTTACTACTATGAAAAATTAATTCCTTAAGAGGAGACTGGTAATGTTATGCATACTTACAACCAGAGTCCGGAAGTTCAGGACTTATTTTGCTTAAAATAGACAAGCAAAAAGGCACTTAAAATATTGAAAATGTATAGTAAAACCATTAAAGTAGGCATTTATTAAAAGTGAAAGCAAATTGTAATATCACTCATTATTAATGAAAATAGGCATTTAAGATACTCAATAATTTCGTTATCACAAAATTAAAGCATTTAAACTTACTTTTCTTGGCTAAAGCAGCAACAAAATGTTTTTTTTCAAAAGTATTAACTGTCATAGTCAGTTACTTGTCAGAAAGAACATTTTACAGTCATGGAAAAAGAACGTTCTACCACCACTGAAGTGAATGGAGCATGTTTAAAACCGGTTATTTCGGAAGGACCCATACAAGATACAACAGAACATTCACCCTCAGGGCATCATGAAAATGCTGATCTAGGCAAAGTAAAGCAGTTTTGAATAGTCCTGGCGAATGAATAAAAGATGTGCAGTGGTTTCTGGTCAAGTTCATTTTCTGTTTATACTTTTACAGGGGATTCAGGTTAATACCTCTCTTACTTCTATACTGAACACATTGTAAGGACGGTTTATTGCACAGTTGTACCGCCCTCATCTTTCTCGCTTGCAAATTTTTTGTTGCATTTATGCAACTAAGAGGTTACCCCCACAAAAATTTACTAGAATTGTCTCGTGCAGATCGACACAAGACCATTCTCCAGAACTATTCAAACCTACAGTACTTCTCTTATCCTCTCTTATTTCCTGGTATTCGTATGTTCGAGGTAACTGTGCATTCCTCACTAATAAGGGTTGTGCTGTTTAAAGAGCTTAAGTGCTCTGGGTTAAGGAGAAAGTTTTTGACTCCTTGAAAACAAATGTATAACTAGCTACTAAATAGACATTTTTTGAGGTGAACATACCATTTAATTTTATAGCTTTTAGTATTTCGATATATTGAAATTCTTTTGTGATTTTTAAATTAGTAAATAATTGAAGAAAAATCTATAACGATCCAAAATAGGCAAAAAAAAATGTTTAAATCTTAAAATAGGCAAAAGAAGCCAAAATAAACATAAAAGAAAAATAAAAACTTGCCCTAACGTCCCCAAATATACGGAAATATGTTCATTAATATCTGACTGTTAAATACATCACCTAGGTATAAAAGGCATTTTGCTTAACTTCAGGGCTCTGCTTATAACCCAGGTCACTAGTTTCACTACCAACTATATAAAAGTTAATTTATACATTTTAATTTAAATTTCTATCATATTTTTGAAATGCAGGGTATCGTCCCTTTAATTCTCAAAAACTGGCTACAGATCGTTCAGTATAAATATTTTTTTCAGAGGATTTTATTTAATATTTGAAATTATGATTTTTATCGTATATAATTATATTCCTTCTTTTCTTAATTGTATATACCTTTTACTTCAGATATATAAAATATATTTTTATATAATATTAATTAATTGTGCCGAATTCTGGACCCTTTCTTCAAAAGACGGCGATCTCTTTTATATGAATGTTTTTTTCTTTCTTTCTTTATACACGTTTTGTTTTTTCTATGTTTTGAAGTATATTACGTACGTTTTGTATTTTAGTATTCATAATCGATGATTAAAAGACAAAAAATAAGAAAGAATCAAAAATATAAATAAACTAAACCGATGAGAGAAATAAGAAAGAAAACGGAAAAAGAAAACCGAAAGCTGTTGGAGAAGAGATGTTTTAAGCATGTAATCTTGTTCTAGTTTAGAATAATTTAAATGTTTTTTCACTTTAAAAAGATAAAATCTGGGGGTTCTACTAGTGTGTGTTTTCTTATATTGAAATACAATTTTGCTGATGTGTCTCTCACCGTTATGAGGTGCAAGTTTCGAGACAGCCTGTGTTCCCGCACTTGCCCACCCACAAGAACCTGGCTTGGTCCAGCCTTTGTATTCAAATCAGCAAGGTACGACATACAAACCAGAAGATGCGCCTTACGACTTCTAAATGGATCATATCCATTAGCCAAAAGGGCACCACTTTCCCGAAAAGAGAAGCCAAAAAAAGAAACCATCACGAAGCCAGGCGCTTACCTCCCGTTCTTATTAACCTCGTTTTTATCGTTGTTCCTTCTTATTCACGTCATATAGCACATCCGGCAGTTAAGAATGCGATGCAGGGGAAAGGTTACAGTGTCCCTCCTTCTCTGTACTGCAGAACATGATCGCAGGAAAGATCTGTTTTCCTACAAACGAGAACAATTTCACGAACTTCACCTTAACACTTGATACACCCAGAGCTTGGCTTTTTCCTTGAGGAAGTATAATTCTACCGTTCTGCATGTGCGAAATGGCAGATGCTTTGTTTTGGAATGTGGGAAAGCTAGAGAAAGAGAGAGTGCTTCGATTGTTTCACGCGTAGCATTTACGACGATTTAGCTATTCTTCTGGTATATACTCAGGTCGATAGTTTAGGTGGGAAGGAGTGAAAGTTTCACCCACTAGATTTGGTTTTATACATAGTTGAAATCGACAATGAAGAGAAAAGATAACACCCAAATAAGTCACACTTTTCTTGACTGTAGACCTCTTTAAATTCTCCGGTTGCTAAGGACCCCTAAGATATAAGTAAAAATTTAAAACCCTAAATATTCATTATATTAACTAAATGAAAATACAGTAACATCATGAAAAATGTAACTAAAATAACAATAACTAAAGAAGCAGAAAAAGAAAAAAAAAAACATTTAAATATTTACAGATTATCGCTCGCTATAGTATAAGTAATGGAAAGCCTAAATAACAAAAAGCTTAATATAATAACAAAGCCTATTAAAATACTCAGCGAAAGTGAGTAATAAAATTAATAGAATAACAGATAAGTAGTAAAGAAGTCAATAACAAAATACGGAAAAACAAACTCAAGTTAACAAGCCAAGCAAAAAGCAACTCCATAGGTACAAACAATATAAATGAAAAATAAAGTAACACTTTGAACAATATATCTAAAATAACAATAACTAAAGAAGCGGAAAAGAATAAAACGCATAGATATTTTCATCAGAATTATCGTTTTCCTGTTTCTTTATTGTTATGTAAAACGTGTGTGTGTATTTAAAGTTGTTAATCAATCACCGTTTTATAGAAATAGCTGCACATTTTTTTTCACATTTGCCTTTATGTTATAGTGGTCTTTACGCAATAGTAATAATCCTACATTAAAACATATATAAAACATTAGTATTGATAATATAACTGCACAATGAGCGTTAGTCGGTCCTGGTGGCGTAGTGGTAACCATACTTGCCTTCTAAACCCAAGGTCGCGGGTTCGAACTCGGCTAGGATCGATGGATTTTTTCGGGCGTAAAAATCGTAAGTATGGCTTCCTTCGGAAGGAAAGTAAAGCCGTGGGTCCCGTGTCGTACATTTACGGCACGAAAAAGAACCTCAAGCCTGATAGGGGAGGCCTCTGGGCAAAATTTGTTGGCCGTTTCACACCCTGATTAGAATGGAACGCTGATGACCTGAGATGTTAAAGAGCGTCCCTAAATAAACAGATCAAAAAATACAATGCTTGTTAATTTTTATTCCTGAGGAAAGGGCTGATGCTGCATTTTACTTACATGACGAAAAATATTGGACATAATAGGAGAATTTTGTGTCCTGAATTCCGATTCCAAATTTTTCAAATGGTGCCCACTTGTTTCATAGGTAAATGAGTGCAGAGGATAATTTTCATACAAGTAAGTTGTTACGATAGACATTAGTAGCTTTCCGTTACTTACTTTGATAGTTCGGAAAAAATTGAACTCGTCTGCTCCAAGCCCCAGCCTATTTGTTTTGCTGCCTGCTGCGAAAGAGGCCTGCTGTTGCCAGGGAAACTATGACGGTACATATGTGTTTTGCCTTGTCTAAGTTTTCGGTTTATTTATTTAAAAATACCCGGGAGCATATAATCGCTTTCAACTTTACTTTACTTGAATAAATTCAGATTTTAGATCCGTGTACCAATTTCGTTTTCTCAAAATTTATTGTTTGTATCTATAAATAGTCAAATAAATTCTGTTAACATCTCATGGATTGTCGGGTATCCACGAACCACATGTTGAGAACTGGTGGGCTGTACAGTTAGTAGATATATGTAACTATTAATTAAAATTATGTAATAAAATATAAATTTTGAAGTGAAATTGATAGTTCTTAAATATTATAAATTATATTTTGCAGTTCTATAAATAGGTATTTAGATAAGTTAAGTTAGATTAACTTGAGTTAGTGACTAGCCTTATACAACTCTTTTATCCATATATGTCATCTTTATATCTTTGTCAGGCGTCCAAGCGGATTTTTTTATCGTAACTTGTATGCCGGAAAATTTGAAGCTTTTTTATCCCTTTTTAAAAGGTGTAGTGGTAGCAACATCAACGGAATATACTCTTTGCTGATAGATAGCTAGTAAATCGGGAGATCGAAGTGTATCGAGCTTCTTTTCCGCTTTATTACAGTGTGTCCCTTCTGCTTTGCTTGCACATGTTGAATACTCTGAACTTTTTTCTAAAGTTAGTTAGAAATCACCATTCATGCATTCAAAAAGTCAAAATGACAATCTAGGTTCAATAATACGTTCAGAAAAGAAAGAAGTGAATTTTAAGTTGAAAGTAAAATTTGTGAATCCGGAACCTAATACCTTTGAAACACATGACAAAGTAATATGAAATCACATTTTGGCTATCATATGTCGCTAATGTAAAATCATCGTTATTAATTTGTTTTAAAATGAAAATTTTGTGTAAAAAAAGATAAGGGTATAATTTTAGGTATAAGCTTAAACCTAAACGAATATTTTTCTTAGCTTTTTTGAGCAGTGTCCTCTTTTTGAAACTTTTTGTCTTCTTTTTCATCAATGTGAATCACTATGTTTTACATAAAGCTAATCTTGAAGATTAAATATATGTTCTTGATGAAGATGGTAATGAATAATTAAAGGAGTACTGAATAGAATATGTGAGCAAGCCCACACATTGTCGGCTTACATACATCAGGCAACAATTATTAAGGTAATAGAAAAAAAGATGCTTTACTTAGACTATTAGTTTTAAGATTATATTGAGATTTACAATACTTGTGTTGCTCCACATATTGTGGACTACCATTTATCTTTTTTTTTTTTTTTTTTCATGTTCATTGTACCATTATTTTCTGATTAGCCTTCTATCAGCTCTCTCCGGAAATTACCACTAAGACTTTTATTTTCAGATATATTATCAGTTAGTTCAGCAGCCAGCTGTTGCCTCCATTGGACACATTATTACATGAATATCCCTTTATAAGGTTTTTCAGCAAAAGATTTTAGAAGCCCATTGATGAAGTTAGATCTGTTTCAGGAGGACTGTCCTGAAGAGCTGCAGCCATAGACTATATGTACATTCCTGGAAACTGACTCCTTCTTCACTGTTTAACTCACCTTGTACCAGCATTCGTTTTTATACCAAGGAACATATAAACGTTTTTCTTCAGAAACAGTTTGCCAAGTTATAATTATTCGGGAATATAATGTCAGCAGGTCTTGGGTATTAAACTTTTAACGCAAAAATAAAGACTGCATTGAATGTTGCTTATCCGGTTCTTGAGCAGAACTGTTGATACATTCTTAAACACTACACCTATCCATTTCTTTTGAACTTTTATTTGTGGTTATTATTTAAAATAATTGATTTCACATACTTCTTATTAAACGTTATTACAGAATTACTGAGTGATAGTGTGCAACTGTGGTGGTATTGAACTAATGCATTTACATCCTTGCTTTTTTTCATAGCTTCCTTAATGTGCTGGACACTCTAAGCAAGTCGTTACTGTGTTCAGATGTGATTTTAATTTCTTTTATCAGCTGTTCATGGGGTGAAACATCAGTATTAACAAAAGCATGGATTAGGCAACATTTACCTTGCTTCGGTTACAATGTCCAAAATGTAAATTGATATTGCATTTGGAATTCTATGTTTTCAATTCTGGTTATATGCTTAAGACAAATTTCCTGACATTTCTATTCCAATTCGTTTTTTTTAAACACTCATCTGTGCTCTGCGACTTCATTAACAATCTCATTCCAGTTTCTTCTTTTGAGTCGGACATGACCATGAAGATTTGCATTATTACATCAAATTTCAATGTCACAATACATTTTCTTACAAATATTCGTAATTTACTACATACATCAGTATAGGAAAAAGTTAATATAAGAAATATTACTAGAAACTTATTCCTATATTGTCTACAGAGAATACATTAGATTTTCACTATTATTCTGGTATCTATAGCTATTATGACGATAGGAGCAACAAAGAAAAAAAATGGATTATACTATTTGAAATTATGTTATAATTAAGCATCGAAATTTCTAAGCACTAAAACCAGATTGAAGCGGAATGAACTTTCTTTGGTACTGGACTGTAAACGCAGGTGGGAAAGGTACAACACGTTCACACGAGTTACAAACTAATGTCTCCTCTATCAGTTCTTGTTTATTTGCTGGGTGGTGGCTCTCTCGCTTTCTTACTTTGTTTGTATAGACATAGTAGTTTGAGTACACCTAACTTGATGTTCAGGGCTTAAGAATGCCGAAATCGAGTTATAATTCAAGTTCTTATTTGACTGTTTGTATTATCCTCAACGAATATTGATGGATTTTATGAATTAAGCCAGTTATAATTATATTACAAGATTTAATGTTAATTTTTATAATAAATCTATTGTGTAATTTCGCTTTTATCGTTGAAATGTCTTGTATACCTTTTGCCCCAATTTTTTCTTGATCCTTCGTATCCAACATAAAAAATGACAGAATATTTTCTTATATCTGTTACATTGAGCAGGTGTGTTTTTTCAACAAAACCCTTGTTTTTACAAGAACTCCTCTTCTTATTCTTCTGATTTGGCGCTACAGTCAGGGGTGAGCCTTAGCCTGCCGCGGCGACTTCTGCTCCCTCTACCTCCTTCATTGATAGAGGGCAGTATTGTAGGGGGACATGTGATCAGCATGCGGGTACTCCGCCGGTCACCTATCACGTGGCTTAGTGATCGAATTACAAGAACTCGACAAACTGATAATTCCCGATAAGTATTACTTATTTGAGAGAATTTGGTGGAAATACATAGTCTTGTGCAGTGTTTATAACATGACTTACACAATTTTGGGGTTAAATTTCGTATGAGATATGGGTTCAGTATTTAATTTTTCATAAGGAAAAAATATATTTCTATAAACACATAATTTGATACACTTTACGTGATAAAACAGCTATTGATACCAGAAGACTTTAAAGAAAAATTCGTGAACATATTTTATAAGGTTATAAAATTCAGAGATAAAACTTTTATGTTTTTTTTTTATTGGCAGAATTGTTAACATTTTTCAGGCATAGCTTTGGTGCCTCTTTTTCATATTGACAGAGTGGAGACATTGTTCATTACCTACATTTCTTATTCATATAAAATGCAAATAAAATACATTAGGGGCTTATTCTTAACGCGAAAGTACTTGTAGGAAAATTACTAGGGAATATTACTATTAAATGTCTGCTCTATGATTTTCATAAATACATAATATTTCTCATTTCCATTTATTTTGGAAGGACCTGTGTCTTTAAGAGATTTTAAATGCTATTGGTACTAATGAAAAATCTACAAAATGGAGGAACAAATCTGAACACATTTAGATCCTGCTGCCGGAAGCCACAAGGCGTTGTCATCTCATTATCAAAGGACTTAGGACACGATCTCTAATGGTACTTCAGCTAATGGTAAAGGTTGCTCACGATGAAGCAATTAGAGTCGTGGTAACCTTCTGGATGTCATCGTGATGGAAATTCTACCCTTGAAACGTCCCCACAAGAGGCCTGACTCACGTGGGCTCATAGTTGCCCTCCTGGTGAAGGGAACCTTTAATTATGAGTAGGAGTTGAGCGATGGATGTACTTCACCATTTTGAAGGCTCCCAGTTAACCAACAATCTCTTACAAAATCACAGAATGAAGTTTGGAGTTTGGAGTTGACAAAGACAGCAGTTTCATTACTTGTGGTTCAGATTGTTACGTTTTGGAAAAATACTTTGTTTTGAGCACTGAAATTATCACTGATAGTATGAAACATCAATAAGTTAATAATATACCGATAATGCTTTCCAGAATGAAACATTTCATATTTCTAGGAATTAAGGAAATTTCTTAGACACTCGATAGATACACAATAAAAGGACTAATTATATTTTTTTTACTTGTAAAAAATTACTCCTGAAATTTTAAGAAAAATCTTATGGAAAACAAAATTTATGTAATAGTACACAGAGCAACCATTAAAATATCTCCAGTGTTTTCCTACTGTCAATGATTAACAAGTACTTTTGGGCCATCATTGTTCTATTTCATTATTTACGCAAAAACTTATGGTCAACTGAATGAAACGCTAGGACACTGACGGCGGCTTGGTGTAATATGTTATCAATAATTAATGCAAAATATTATTTTTGAAACTTCTGGAACTGTAGGGTATTATTATGTTAGTCTTACTGCAGTAATAATATCTAACAATATGGTTATCCATAGGAGAAATTTGCAAATCTTGCGATTCTCAAGCATATTGCTATATGTAATATTTTTGTAAAAATTAATATTAGCATTTCATTTTATTAAATATTCCACACAATGCAGAATTTATAATTTAGATAAAATAAAAGTATCATGATACTCATTGATGTAGAGAAAGCAAATTGTCACGTAATTCAGTCCTGTTTCTTTAATAAAATATTTTACTTAAGTAAACACTCCCTAGGTATTTGCCTTTATGAGTATTATTTACATTTATCTTCTTTGTAGATAAATACCGAGGGCGCCAAAATGTATACACACTTTCACAGCAGATATCTGTTTAATATATTTCAAAAATGGGCGAAAAACTACAGTAATGTGTAGTATGACGTTCTGTTAACAGATATGACTCGCATTACGTTATGCTAGTATTGCTACAACAAATTGGAGTCAGAATTATTGTTTGAACAGCGGAAACTGTTATTGTAATTGGAAAACGAGAATGTTGTTGTGTTGTTGAAGTTCAAAGGCAATGGAGACGCGTGTACAGAACAGAACCGCCAACTCGAATAACAATAGCACGCATTCAAGACACTTTTTTTTTTTTTTTTAACGCTCTTTAATATCTCATGTCATCAACATCCCATTCAAACCAGGGCGTGAAACGGCCGACAAATTTTGCTCAGAGGGCTCTTTTTTCATGTTTGAGATTATTCATCGTGCCGCAAATGTACGACAGGGACCCGCGACTTTACTTCCCTTCCATACTTAGGATTTTTACAACCGAAAAAAATCCACCAGTCCTGGCAGGAATCGAACCAGCGATCTTGGGTTTAGAAGGCAAGTATAGTTACCACTATGCTACTCGGACCGACGAGACTATGGTGCCGTATGCGATGTTCACAAGTGCAGTTCACCACATTAACACTGAGATATACTTGCGTACCTTGATGACAATCTTCCATGGCATTGGATAGGGTGAAGAGGTCCGATTGAGTTTCCACAGCATTCTCCGAATCTAACTCCGTTGAACTTCTACTTATGGGGAACTCTTAAGGATGTTGTATACCTAAGGAAACCAACTACACTGGCAGCACTTCGGCAAGAAATTGAAACGGCATGTGCTGCAATCACCGAGGACATTTTCGCAAACGTTGCTCAATCAGTAGTTCAACGTACTCGGAAGTGTATCAACGCCGATGGTGGGCATTTTGAGCAACTGTTGTAGCTGTAAAAGTCTAAAGCGATTAGTGCTCATCACTTTCTGTTTGTATGAATTCAGTTTTGTTATGTTAACACAGTTTTTTCTTTGCTTTAAGTGTGTATACCTTTATGGCACCCTCTGTATATCCTTGAGTTAACGTCTGTGAACAAATATTGGAGCCTCACATTTTAAATTATTCTAAAATACTTTATATTTCTACTTTATGTATAGATGCTAATATTGTCAGTATTATCGGAATTAATTTATATTTTTACCATGTTACATCAATGTAAACGTTTTAGAGTCCTCATTGTATGGAACTATCATCAGTAGCTGGTATTGATAAATTTGAAAATAATTATTTTGGATAATGTGCAAGTAAGAAATGAATTTAATCCTTTGATAATCTCAATAAGTAACTTCAAGCTGATTCTCCTCTTTAATGTGCACTGCATGCTTTCAGGTTAACTATTTTCCTCGATAATTTAACATCTAAAATAACCAGTCACGTTGAGGCGGGGCATTTTTTAGAAGTACTTTATTTTCTTGCAAAAGATGTAATTTCCAATCTAGGTTTATCAATGCGTCGTGACGCAGTTTATCGCAAACACGCTACTGTTTAATAGCACTGCAGTTGAGCAACATTTTAAGCCTTTTATAGATCACTTAAGGTTCAGTGTTTGCCATATTCTTTACAGTGTTTCACAAGTACCATATTTTATATATCCGTAACGATTACATGTATACGTTCCGCAGCTTTATGCCCCGTTAATTTTCAATTTATTGCACAGTTAAAGGAAGCCATATCATCAGGAATCTTGTAAAAGAGTTTTACTATGTGAACACTTCGATACATAAATGTGCATCTCGATGCATTCCTTGTAAATAATTAAGCTGCAGCAGGCATTAAACGATCTACACTTTTGTGCTTCATTTAAGAACTTATTTATATTTATTAGAGGTTGCAAAAAACCTCCAATATTTTTTATTTTTTTAATGTTTCTAACCTGCCTTTACTGCTCCTTTAGATTGTTTCTTGTTCTTTATATGACCCGTTCCGCTTTTAAAATTTTAAATAGTCTGAAATTGCTTGAAAATATCCTCCCATATTGTTGAATTCACGTAAATAGCATGGTTAGGAAAATCCTCATTTATTCGTGTTTAAATTTTGTATTAATTACACATTTTTAATTCGCAACTTATGGGAATGTGATTTTTTAGGTTAAACCCAACATTTTGCCTGTTCCTATTTTAGCTCTATTTGTAGCTCTTTAGATTTTTATAATCATAACTGATATATTATAGCTAAAGTAATTAATTATTAGTTCTTTTTATTTTATATGTTTTTTGTGATTGAAGTTGGTTTCTAATTTCTAAATTTATGTTCTTATAAAATGGAAAATTATTATTTCCATTATTTTTAATTTATGTTGTTAACTCTTACAAGAAAGAGAAACCCGCACGTATGCTTGTAAATAAATCGGCCCAACTTGTTATATCAAAAATTAATGCCAGATTCAATGGTTGTATCATAAAATATCTTATATTTATGTTATACATGCTACCAAGAGAAAGGATTTTACACAGACAGTGTTGACGCAGATTTCAGATATCATTAAAACTACTTGTGAGCGAGAGATTTGAGGTTCGATTACCACTGCACCATCTTCTTTACTGAGAATTTTTCTAGGTTTTCCTCAGTCCTCACCAATGTCAAATGCCGGGAAGTGCATTGGATTGGTGGGGATGGAGAAGAATAGTTTTGCACTTCAGCCTTTCTCGAGAATTGGCCGTTTGTAACTACGCATGCGCATAGATAAAGTCCCTAACAATGTTTTCGGATAAAACACTCAGGCGCCAGCGGAAACCTCCTCCAAGGCATTTGAGCCCCTCAGAATACCCATTTGTATACCAGATGCCTAGATAGAATCCTTTCAAATCGCCGCCACACCGCACACAGCACCAGCCAACCTCGCCTGACACTTTTGTTCTTGTAATATTTCCAACTGGATGAAATGAGATGACCGCTACGGGTGGCCGAGGTTGTTAAGGCGCGGACTCGTGAGCTTAAGGTTTGGAATTCAATTCTCACCAGGACCGTTTTTCCTGAGTGAGGTTTTTTTTTTCCAGGTTTTCCTTAGTCCTCATAAATGGCAGATGCCGGGGAGGGGCTCTAAACTTAGCCTGGGAACACTTCCTTCCTTTAAAAAAAGAACGCCTTTCGCAATTTATCATTTCAAGTCATGAATCATCAGCAAGCACCGCCTATGATACCCCAGTGGTTAAAACGGGCATTAAACAGTATTAAAAAAAATAAATGAAATAAAATTCATGGAAAAGATAGATGCGTCCTAGCATAGCGACATGGATATAAACCTGGGACCTCCCGATTGGGGGTACCATGTATTATCGCCTGAACCACCCTGTCTGGTAAATGCCGGAGAGGTGCCCTAAATTTTGGACTGGAATGCTTTCTTCCGAATTAAAACTGCTTTCTCAACTTACCATGATAATGTGATACTTAAATATTACTATTATAGCCAAAAGGTAAGTATCTTGCTGTTCTATATATTAACTGAATAAATTAATTTAAAAGCAAATATTGAATTTAAAATCATACCTTAAATAATATGCATAGCAAGAGCGTGACATTTATTTTTTAAAACATTTAAAAATAAAAAATAAACTACAAATTAAATGCACGTGATTTATAATCAACTAAGTATATAATTAATATATGAAATGGTTAATTAACGTTTACAATAGGCAATCATGCTATGATTTAAGATTGTTGCAGATTCACAGAACAACTAATTGATATATTGAAAACTTCTTACAAATGAAATAAGATTCCAAATATTTTTGACCCTAAAACTCTGTAATTTATTACGTGTGCCATTGCCTAACAATTTACATCAACGCTATACTTACTACATAAAATATTTATTTACATAATTTATTTTGGATTTTATAGTCAACATTAAAAACTGGAAAGGGCTTCTTATGCACACCTTGTACAACAATAAACCCTATCTCTTGCTTCAGTAAGAACAACGCTTTCTTTACTTCATCAGCTGATCTCAGTCGCACCTGAATCTACTATTACATTAAGGTTTGCGTGTTTATTTGTGATTCTCACAGCCTTCACTCACTAATAGTGGAGAGCAATTTCGTGCACTTTGCAAACCATTTCTTCAGTCGTTGTTTCCGAAAATCATCCTCACAGCTTGTGTAACGCATTTAATTTAGGCAGTGCGTTTTGTTTATGTGGAATGCAACGGTGCACTTTCCCCAAACGCGTCTACGATTTTTTTAAAAATAGTTTGACACTGATCCCTCACTAAAACTTGCTGCATGTATTACATTTTGTTAATTAATATACTTATGAAATAAGCCTTTAACATTACATTTTAGATTTTTAAATTTTAAAGCATGTAACACTTAAATGACTGCTTGACAGAGACCTATGGCTACAAGGCTTGAAATTTTATTTATTTCGGGCCCATTTGACTATCTGGCGTCTTTTTGCGGATATATGTTCAATAGGTTGCCTAATCTTGAGATACGGATATCTGCAGCAGAGATCCTTAAGACACGAACTCATGAAAGGGAAGTCTGCACTTCGATTCTCAGTAGAGCAATCTTCCCTAACAGAGAATTTTTTCCTCCGTTCTCATCAATGTCAAACACTGTAGAGTTGTCTTAAACTTATGCCCAGGACGTTTCCTTCCATTGTATAATATCATGTGGGCATTTAAGCAGTGACATCTCAGTAATCGAAACGGGCGTTAAATTCTATTAACTGTCCCTTTCTCTTCATATATATATATATTATATATTATATATATCCTATATAATATAAAAATAATGTAACACTATTAACAATAATTAGAAAAGCAGAAAAGCATAAAGCACTAAGAAAAAGTCACAGAGTTGTAATCGCGACTACATATATACTGGAGATAATCTATATCTATCTAAGTGTTCTATTCTTTTTCTGCTCCTTTAGTTATTGTTATTTTATATATACATATTATTTATTATTCCACTTGCACTATGTATACATATATTGCATATCACAATCGCATGGGTGGCAAGATCGTTCATACTCTTGTAAAATAATTAATTTCTTTATATATAAAAGAAAAAGAAAAAGAAAAATAAAGTAACACTATTAACAATGTAACAAATTAACAGTAATTATAATAGTAGAAAAGGATAAAACACTAAGAAAAAGTCACACTTGAGATCGCTATACTTCGAACTCGTGGAGTCCTTCTATGGCAACACCTACCCTCATATATATATATATATATATATATATATAAATTAACACTAATAATAAAAATAGATAAAGATAAAACACTGAGAAAGAGTCACGCTTGAAATTGCTATATTTCGAACTACTGCGAGTTCTTCAAAGGCAAGAAATAAGCCTAGTTCGAAATATAGCAATTTCAAGTGTGACTCTTTCTCAGTGTTTTATCTTTATCTACTTTTATTATTAGTGTTAATTTGTTTCATTGTTAATAGTGTTTCTTTATTTTTATTTTTCATTTTTATATATATATATATATATATATATATATATATAAATGAGGGTATGTCTAAAAGTTTCCGGCCTCGCCGATAAGAATTATCGCCTTCACAAAAGCCTTATCTGGTGTCATACCTTATAATAAGTTAATAATTGCAGCTGTAACTTCCGCTCCGTTGTGTTCAGTAATTCAGATATAGTTGCATAAAGGAGGCCATGTGTAGAAGGCTGTGACATGTTCAAAATGGAGTATAGAGCTGTTATTAAGTTCTTCACAAAAAGGACATAATCCAAATGAAATTAAACAGCGGTTGGACGGTGTATATGGGGAAGCACCCCCTCTTCTTCTACCGTAAGAGAATGGGCCTAACTTTTTCGAATGGGTCGAGAAAGCATTCAAGACGAAGAGCGCGCAGGTCGGCCCTTGGAGGTACTCACTCCTGAAAACATCGATCACTCTTGTGGAAGTACAATTTAAGGAAGATCGGGGGCTCAATGTTAGATAAACAGTAGCAAGGTTGGGCCTTTCTAAAACAACAGCCCTTCGAATTATTCATGAACATTTAAATATGAATAAGGTTAGTGTAAGATGGGTGCCTAGGCTTCTATCCTCAGTCCAAAAGCAGCAACGAGTCGTCAGGCATTTTTAGAGCTCTGCTGTGGCAACGAAAGGGAAGTTCTGCAAGCCATTGTTACCGGAGACGAAACTATGGTCCTCTTCTATGATCCCTTGCCCAAAAGAGAATCAATTGTGTGGTGTAAACCTAGCGAAGTACCGCCACTAAAGGCCAAGGTCACTCAGTCAACCAAGATCATGGCCACAATCTTTTGGGACTTCGTAGGGAATCTGTTCATTATCTTCAAGGAGAGGAACACCACAGTAAATGCTGGCCTACTGCACAGACTACGTACTTCCATTAAAGAGAAAAGGAGAGGAAAGTTGATTGGCGGTGTGCGCCTTCTTCACGACAAACCGCCTGTGCACACAGCTCTTGTTGCAAAGGAAGCTGTGAAGAAATGTGGTTTCAAGTAGCTCCACCATCCATCCTAAAGCCCTGATCTAGCTCCCAGTGACTATTTCCTCTTCTCAAAACTCAAGAAGAACTCAGGAAGGAAATTTAAGTGTGACGAAGAATTGATGGATGTTGTTTATGTCCATTTTGCAAACGAGACTTCTATTTTTTTGGGAGGGAATTGAAATGTTAATTCAAAGTTGTGAGAAATGTATTGCAATAAAGGGTGACTATATTGAAAAGTGAAATATAGTTTTTGTCTTTATCATACCTAGAAAATGGTTAGACCGGAAACTTATGGATCTACCCGCGTATGTATGTATGTATGTATGTATGTATGTATGTATGTATGTATGTATGTATGTATGTATGTATGTATGTATGTATGTATGTATGTATGTATGTATGTATGTATGTATGTATGTATGTATGTATGTATGTATGTATGTATGTATGTATGTATGTATGTATGTATGTATGTATGTATGTATGTATGTATGTATGTATGTATGTATGTATGTATGTATGTATGTATGTATGTATGTATGTATGTATGTATGTATGTATGTATGTATGTATGTATGTATGTATGTATGTATGTATGTATGTATGTATGTATGTATGTATGTATGTATGTATGTATGTATGTATGTATGTATGTATGTATGTATGTATGTATGTATGTATGTATGTATGTATGTATGTATGTATGTATGTATGTATGTATGTATGTATGTATGTATGTATGTATGTATGTATGTATGTATGTATGTATGTATGTATGTATGTATGTATGTATGTATGTATGTATGTATGTATGTATGTATGTATGTATGTATGTATGTATGTATGTATGTATGTATGTATGTATGTATGTATGTATGTATGTATGTATGTATGTATGTATGTATGTATGTATGTATGTATGTATGTATGTATGTATGTATGTATGTATGTATGTATGTATGTATGTATGTATGTATGTATGTATGTATGTATGTATGTATGTATGTATGTATGTATGTATGTATGTATGTATGTATGTATGTATGTATGTATGTATGTATGTATGTATGTATGTATGTATGTATGTATGTATGTATGTATGTATGTATGTATGTATGTATGTATGTATGTAGAGACAGACAGACAGAGACAGAGAGAGACGGAGATAAAGTTTTTGTCTTGAAAAAGTGCTAACATAGAAAAACCCATAATATAAACAAGTTTCTGATGAATTTCTTGTTTTGGAATAGATGCCGTAAGACAGTCTTGGATCTAAGTCAATGGCAGAAACAGCTGTTAATGAGGCAGTAGCTTCCTTCAATGATGAGGTTATAACAAGGAGTAAGTTAGAGGGAATATTGAGGTCAGGCATACTTTAGAATCCAGCAGGAAAAAAAGAGAGAAATGAATCGCAGTTAGGAACAAAGAAAATGAAGAAAAACATAATTCGAACAGGTGAGTATTGATACTGTCATAAAAGGAAAGCTATATTACTAAATGCAGTATTTTGTTTGTTTGTCATTTTATGCAAACTTAATTTTTACTCTTATAATGTATTTTTCTGAAAAAATATTAAGTTGTGGATAATTTAGAAATGAATACTGAGTAATATATTATTTAAAATAACTATAAAAACTTTGGTAAATATTTTTCGCAAGTTCCATTGAGATATAATGACAAATCTAATTAGACTTGTTAACACTCTTCCCAACTACAAATAACCCCCCAAAAATGTTCATTGTGTCCTATAGTTTATGTAAAATAGATGTACTAAATATGGTTGAGTGTAAAATTATTTATAACAAATTGTCTAGTTGTTAACAATAATAGATGAAGGGGAAATTCTTTTATTGAAAACACATGTGGTAATGATAATTCCCTACAACTCTAAAACTGATTAAAATGATTTATAGAAAATGTGTAATTTTTATAGTGCCGTATGTAGATGTTTTTAAGCTATTGAGGAAATAGTAAGCGTAGCTCAATTAATAAACTTATTGGTTCCAAAATATATTTTTAAAAGAAAGTAAAATTAATCTCTCTACATATTTGATCAAACATAACACACGTAACAAAAATTGTTTTGTTCCTTTCTTATTGCTTATTGGATAACATCAATGAGTTGAACGCGAATATGTCATTGATTTTTTACAAATATCGATAATGTTCAAATTATAGTAGTTTTTAAATAATTTTGAGTTACTGCTTTTTGCGGCAATAGCTCAAAGCAATTGGAAGTAGATGGCAATAAATCTGGAAGGCTTCAATACATTGACATCTTTAACATTGCGTGTATATATATATATATATATATATATATATATATATATATATATAAAGTTATATTCATATTTTGCAGAAAAAGTTTGAGAAATATATTTGCAGTTCCGTAGTTATAAAAACGATTGATTGGTTGATTGATTGATTGTTGTCTTTTAAATTAAACATGTCAGTATCCAGAGGTTGTAAATTGCCTATAGTCACATTTTGTTACGTTTGTGGCCATTATAGTGAAGTGAAAGTGAAACATAAAATTGTGTTTGGGACAAACTTCTATGACGCTTTCGGAGCATCTGTTGGAGACCAAAATGTTGTATGGGCTCCTTATATATCTAGCGGTAGCTGTCGGTGTATCTTAGAGGACTGGCTACATGGAACAAGAAATGTATGCCATTTGCTGTTGCTCGAATATGGAGAAAGCCTACAAACCATCATGACAACCGTTATTTTTGTATGGTTTATATTGCACATCAAGAACAGAACAAATATTCCATATCCTAGCATACAACTATCTATTGCTCCAGTATCGCGTAGTGAGGAACTGCCAATTCTGTCGCCACCAGAACATTCTATATCTGAAGATGTACAAAATGCTAGTTATTACGGTGTTTTCTGCAGTAGTAATGAGAACGAAACAAAGGAAACACAGTTCTTCACTCAGTTATAAGGGAGCTGGAACTAATGAAATCAAAGGCCAAACTCCTTGCATCCCATCTTAAGGAAAATAACTTGCTTGCTAAATGGTGCAAAATAACAAAATATAGAGTAAGCCTTAAGGATTTTGCGTTTTTCTATCAAATTCCCCAAAATTTTGTCTCTGCAGCGAAGTTAATGCTCTCTTTCAACATATACACATTCCTTGTGAACCAGACCAGTGGCACGTTTATTATAGATAGTTCAAGCACATGTCTTAAAGCTGTATTACTACACAATGGGAACAATTTCTAGTATGTCATTCCCTTCACCTGAAAGAGACATATGAACATGTTAAGCCGTTCTTGATAAAACTCGGCCATGGATGACACAAGCGGAATTTTAAGATGTTGGGATTTCTTCTGTGGCTTCAAGGTACCTACATCAAGCACTCTTGCTTCCTCTGCCTATGGGATAGCAGGGCAGACGATCAGCATTACGCCAAGAGAGACTGACCAGCAAGAAAACAGTTGCTCCCAGGCACACACAATGTAAAACATGTCCATAGAGAAAATTCTGCCACCTCCCACTGTATATCAAATCTGAACTTTTTAAACGATTAGTCAAAAGTTTTAATAATAACTCCTGACTAACGTAATGCTTTTGTTGCTTATAAAATGGTAGTGCAATGGTTTTAGTGCAACAAAAGAAGTAAACATTACAAGGAACTCATTGAGAATTTGATATGTTGAATGTCAATCCCAATGCACTATTTCTTTAGATCAAATTTAGAAGATGTAAGTGAGGAACACGGTGGATGTTTCCATCAGAACACTCAGCTAATAGCAGGAAGGTATCAGGGCGTTGGGATTGTGCGACAATGGGAGACTATGTATGGGGCATAGGGTCAAAAGAACATAAAATGAAAAATCGTACTCATATACATTTTTAATTATGGTATTGTTGGATAGAAAATGGGGTGTTATTAAATATTTTTGAAATGATGTGAACCTTTATTATATGTTAGACTTGTCTTTATATCTAGTTATTTTAAATGAAAATATGATATGGGTTGATTTTAAGAATATTTAAGAATGTAGTATTGCATCTTAAATATTGATATTGAAAAAAAGAGCACTTTTATATCCTTAATCATAAATTAATCATTAAGCACTAAAAATAAGATAAAGAAACTTTCAAATTTTAGTGTAATCGATGTGATTAATAAAAGACAAAGACGGTTTAATTTTTAAAACTTGTTATTTAATGCGCTTGTGTTGGTTAAAATATATGAGAAGGATTGCTATTTTGCACTTTGCTTGCAAATTACACGAGTAAGTGAACAAATTACGATTCTCCTTCTCACAAAGTTATCCTTGTGTATCTCACGGAGAGTGACGTAACTACGAATGACGTAAGCAGTCCGCTCCGTTGCGCACCGCACCCTGTAGTATGGGTAGTTTTCAATCACATTTACTTGTGAACTTGTCGTCGACTCACCAAACACGCCCAAACGTTCGATGCGCTTTGTAATTGAATGGAACAAGTGCCGTCAAGGCTTAATTTAAGTCCCTAGTTTGAAGTGGATCGTGATACAATGCATAAGGTTAAGGTCGCTGCTACACCACGAAAACAATTAACAAGGTAAAGGTCCCAATGATGATCAATGTTACACCTTCACTTTACCCTTGCTGTCAGGCACGCACAGTATAAATCAAGAAATAAGATAATTCCAAGACTGAGGCAAGTGTAAACATCCTTTTTGAATTCTATATTTAATAAAATTTCATCTCTATTATCCTAATAATGAATGTAACCCAGCCTTAACTCTTGAATATTTTCATACTTACGTATGCATTAATTGTTAAATCTGATACTAATTAACTCCCATATACATTGGGGTAAAATGTGTTGATGATGAATGCCAGCAAAAATTGAGGAAACCTCCCTAGATGCAACTTTTTCTGTAACAAACTTCATTAAAAGAAAATCCAAATTCTCTGAGAGAAGAGTGGGAAATCTAAGTACATAGATTGCGCTTACTTTTCAGGAATTGTTGTAACCAGCTCTTGCAATTGGAAAAAAATCGTATTTCAAGATTGGCGTTCTCATACAAATTTGACTAACGAGAATATGAAATAGATGTGCCATTTATGAATGTCTTAAGATTAAATGCCTACCCTAATATATTTGAAATATGACTTGTATTTCTTAAAATAGCACGGATGAAAATTTAAATTACATCCCACATAAAAGAGTTGACACATCCAAAGATGTTTTCAGGGGTCAATCTATCTAACGATGTTTTTTATGGTCTTTTGTAAACCCATTTTTGCACGTCACAAACTTCGAAACCTTTTTTGTACAGCCTAGGAAACCTGAAAAAAAATTATATTTTAAGAATGTTGTCCACTTTTTAAATCCTCTTTCAAAGTTTAAATAGTCAAGTTAATGGATTTATAAAAGATCATGTTATACAAGCTCAACTGTAAGTTTTAACTTTAGGGACTTTTTTCTCGAAACTGCATAATTTGTACTTTATGTATGTTTTTCTCGGAAAAATTTATGGTTACCATTATGAAATTTGGAATGTTTTGGAGTGACACATTATAGTTAATATAGAATGAAGTGTTATTAGACAAGAAAGTACTTATACACTGTTTAGATGGTATAACTTTATATGCAACATTGTCATTATTAGGCTTCCGGATTATAAAGCTCCTAGATGGAATTTATGGAAATAATTATCTATCAAATGTGAATTATAAATTATATCTATAAATCATGCAGCATCTACGTATGACATTTTCACTTTTTAACTTAGGCTCTCAAAAGCACGCTTAAGAGACTTTTATCTCATTGTGAATATAAGCAGCATATTTTTTTTCAGAAAGTATTAAAAACATACAGATCTTAAAATTTAAGAGGCGTATTTCTTTAAAACTCCAAAAGAATGACACACGCCTGTTGCGAGAGAGAGAGGGGCTGAACAGTTTTAGGATCTTCCACGAAAATTTTGGAATATGAGATAAGTCATTGCTACTGTATTTATTTTTCTCGCGAACAGGGGAAAACTCTAAGATATACGATTGAAAGTGTACGGAATGTACTTTCGAATAAAATCCCTAATATTAGACGAATGGTTTATGTGAGCAGAGCTGGGTGTCTCAGCACCCCCCGAAGTTCAGTTGCTGAGCAACAGTTGTCTGAAATAGAAATCACGAAGAGTTATTGAATTGAATTTATTTATTTACGGACGCTCTTTAACGTCTCAAGTTATAAGCGTCCCATTCTATTCAGGGCGTGGAACGGCCGACAAATTTTGCTCAAATGCCTCTTCTTTCAGGCTTGAGGTTTTTTTTCGTGCCTTAAATGTACGACACGGGACCCAAGACTTTACTTCCCTTCCGAAGAAAGCCATACTTAGGATTTTTACGCCCGAAAAAATCCTTCGATCCTGACCGGGTTCGAACCCGCGATCTAGGGTTTAGAAGGTTCATGAAGAGTGAACAATTGTGTGTGAAAATAGCAATTCTCCGCAGCAAAAATGCACGAGAATGCCACACAGAACTACGGGAAGTCTGCCCTTTAAACGATGGTGGACAGAGGCCTTCAAACAGGGCATAATGTCGAATGCCGATCTGCCTTGCAGTAGTGGTCCTGTGTCCGAGGGCAAGGATGTACGGGTGATGGTGGTGGAACAGTGCTTACGCGATGATAAGCGCTGCAACTTGTGCAATTAAAAGAGCAAATAGGAATTCCGGCAAGAACCGTGCACTATATTTTACGGGAGGATTTGAATATGCGATAAATAGTGGGTGCTGCATCATTTAAGTTATGTACAGAAGTAAACTCGTTACGAAACTTTTGGCGAGTTTTCAGGAAGAGGGGATGTCATGTTGAATCGCATCATTGCAATTGAAACGTGGGCAAGGGCGTATGAACCAGAACTCAAGCGATAGTCCAGCGAATGGAGTCACTCTGCACCATAAACACAAGTTTTGCCAAACTCCTTCACCAACAAGTCACGGTCATTCTGGTGTACGACAGTCTAGGTGTGTTTCTGTCATCCAGTCCGTGAAGGGATCACTGTGAATGCCCAGTATTACAGGTCTATTTTGGTGTCACAATTACACTGTGGGCCAGAGCTTTTGAACAAGGCCTTTATTCTCTACGATAACTCGGCAGCTCACACGGTGTTAAGTGTCTACGCGGTGGGAATGGTAAGTTCTTCCACACACGCCATATTCACCCGATCGCAGTCCCTGTGATTATGATCTCATCCCCAAGCAAAGAAATATGCACAGGTTCTGTATTTGAAGAATATAATACTCATCTTAAGAAACCAATAGACCAGATTAAAGTGAGAAACTATTCAAACCATGTAATACAGAACAAGAGTGGGATATGTCTGCCAAGTTTTGGAGAGAGGTTTTCCAGCACTGCAGCCCCATAGATGTAAACAACAATAAAACTCAATAGAAAAATAACTGCGACCAGCGAATTTCCGTTATTCATTTATTTAATTAATTTTTGTTTTTATTATTCAATTCTAATTTTGCCCCCTGAAGTCATTTAATTTTACATTTAAAATATTTATATGATTCGGGCAAAGTATTCAAATGTTTTTATGTTGCATTTTGTTTTTACATTATATAAAGAGGAAGCTGTAAATGTACATTTATAAGTGAGAGCTTCCAGAAACCGCCAGTGGTAGCCGAGGTCGTTAAGGCGCGGACTCGTGAGCGGAAGGTCTGAGGTTCAATTTCTACCAGGATAGTCCTCCCTGATCGAGTTTTTTTTTTTTTTTTTTTTTTTTTTACAGATTTTCCTCGGTGCTCATAAATGGCAAATGCCGGGGAAGTACCCTAAATTTAGGCCTAGCAAGCTTCCTTTAAAAAATTCCTTCTTTATCATTTCATCTAATGTATCATCAGTGTACACCGCCTGTGGTGCCTCATTAGTTAAAAACGAGCGTTAAACACTATTAAAAAAATCCAGAATATGTTCTTACCGTTTGCATGAGTTTTTGCTTCTCTACAGCTGGACTTGCCATAGCCGGCTTTGCCTGTACTCCGACACAACTATTTTGTGGAACCACGCCTCGTCTGAAAATAACTCAAGTTGTGCATGGATTAACCCTTCAGTCACTGAGGAAAGAAACCACTCACAATAACGCACACTTGTTACGGGATCACCTTGTCGTAGATTTGCACCAATTTCGTTTAATCTGTCTCCTGTTAAAATTGTACGCCTTTGAATGCGTTTCTTGATTTGCACTGAACCAGTAGTATCATATTTATCACAAGATCTTGAATTACAATTCTGGAAAGAGGAAATTGCCCAGAAAGCTTCCGAATAAACTTGTCACGAACGCCATGGGCTGATTCGTACTTAATAATACTTACTCGCAAAAATATACTGCTGTAAATTTTTCGCGAACAAATGTAGCTAGTGGCTTCTCGGAAATTCAAGGACAGGCAGGCAGGCAGGTGGCCGTGAGTGGGTTGGAGAGCTGACCTTGGCCGAGACACAAAGTGTTAAGGATATATTGTGGAAGCCCGGTACGTATATAATGATTTAAATATGAAGTTTTGAACTATATTTTATAGTTGTAAATTACAGAAGAAAAGTGTCACATTTATGGATATTGAGTTGTGAAAAATTACTAGATCTTCACTACCTCCTCCAGCATTTAAAATATTTTGATAAATAATTAAGTAATATGTAACCTACGGATTGGATGGTTGGAGTCAGAGAGGGATGTTTCAGTGCTTCCTTGAGCCTACGCTTCAAATGGGGGAACTTCCTGAAGGACGGAGTGGGAGACACTGGGAGTGAGGCATGAACACACCAAGGAATTCGAAGGGCCACTTCCATAAAGACGACATTTTAAAGCGCAAGCAGTCGTCACACCGCACCAGCCTATCTCGTCCTGTAACAGAACAACCGAAATGAATGATATGAAGTAGGAGAACAGAAAATTCGCGAAAAGTAAAGATTCAAGCTGGTTCGCCTAAGCGACCAAAGGAAACCACGAAAAAACCAAAGATCTGCAAATCTCAGTCGTTTCCGCATGAACTATTCCGCTTAATTAATATCTAGCTGTAGATCTACAAATGGTTTTATGCTACATTGGTTCATGCATATTAGCTATTTAAATAATCTCTGTAAACAAAACAAGTCTACTCCTAACCTTTTTAATTTTTGTATACATGGAATTTTGTAAAACCTCTCCTCAACTTCAAATCGATAATACAATTAACAATTTTATTAAGTTTTCTGACAATTGCAACTCTCAGGATGTTGTTTTTCCCTGCTTTATGGGTATCGAAAATGCTAATAAGTGGTTAGAAAACAAACGCGATTTAATGATTTCATCCAAATACAATAGCTTCTTTCACTGTAATGAAATGAACACCTCCATAAATATTATTCTTCAATTTCACGCACAGAGTTGCAAAAATATATGTAGCAGTCAATAACGTATTTCAATATCTGTGTTAATGTGTCAAGTAAAAAGAGAAGGAAATGTGCGCTTTAGAGGCAGTGCGGAAGTTTGTCAGCTTGTGTCGTTTTTAATTGTACAAGAGATTCCTATACCTCCCGGACACTTTGGATGTTGGAATTAAATAAATTAAATCAATAAAATTACATTAACCAAAAAATATTACAATAAATCAAGGGAAACTAAACAACCATAAGCTAATATTGTTTATGTTAATTTTATTAAGTAATTTGTTTCGTTACGACTCCAAATTTGAATAAAATGGGCAGCTAATAGCGGCAAATTCACAAATCTTAATATGTTAGGACGATTTAAAGATAGTTTACATCGAGAATCTAATGAGCATTTGATGCTTTTTTCACAGCGAGATAGATGTAAGTGAAGGAAGTGGCTGAAAACCTGTCTTTAAACAATGAAACTTGTAGTTTGTTATGGCTTGGGTGTAAAAGCAAAGAGAATATCTGGAATATTAGAAGAATTGCATTGTTTAAGTGCTTAATGAAATCTAAAACCTTTACTGAAGATTACATCATCCAATTACCTGGTGTTTGATACAGGAGCTGGAAGCCATTGCTAAAGATCAGCCACGGTACAGAGTCGGGGTGAACAAGCGAGCAAGTTTACTGAACTGCTACGTTGGCCTTGAGTCTTGCTACTCAATCGATGCGTTTTTGAACAGTGAAACAACACATGTCTAATCCTAAAGTAATATTGCTGAGAATACTAAATGATAAATACTTGACTTAGCTCATTTCCATAATGATTGTTTGTAATTTGTATGTCCGTTCGAGTCAAGTGCTTTCAATATTATTATTATTATTATTATTATTATTATTATTATTATTATTATTATTATTATTATTATTATTATTATTCCTAAATACACATATAACTGCAACAATACCTCTCATTGTAAAACATTCAGAAATTATCATTTTTTGAATGATTTATTTATGGACACTCTTTAACAGCTCAGGTCATCAGCGTCCCATTCAACTCAGGGCGTGAAACGGCCGACAACTTTTTGCTCAGAGGCCTCTCTTTCAGGCTTGAGGTTCTTTTTCATGCCGTAAATGTACGACACGGGACCCACGGCTTTACTTCCCTTCCGAAGGAAGCCATACTTAGGATTTTTACGCCCCGAAAAAATCCATCGATCCTGGCCGGGTTCGAACCCCCGATCGAAATTATCATAGTGGTATATTTTTACCCACATATATTAATGTAGTCTGTAAAAATGTAACTTGCAATTCTTAGTGTTAAAATGAAATATTGAAAAAGTCTTAAAAACAATGTAAATAAATTGTGTACCCATTATTGCATCTACATAAATGATAAACAACCAGGGTATGAACAAAGAAAATGAAATATAACTTTTTACCTTGAATAGCACGTCACTTTGAATAAACGGTAATTTCCAGAATTGTCAGGAATACTTTCACCGCAGCAATGATAATGTCATCTATTAATGTCCGTTGGAGAATTTCCATAATGTTCCTTTTCACAATAGGCGGCGTTCGTGATTATGCCGCTCCTCAAGGCCAGTTAATTTGAAAATCCAATAAAATTAGTTCCACAGCTTATTAATACAATACAATTGTGCACGCACACAAACCTGAAATAGCTCTGTGTTTGTGTGTTAGTGCTAAACGCTGCATTATGAAGATATTATTATACCACACAATGCGAAACAAAGCAGAAGAGGGTGCTGAAGTATTGAGTCATTATTTTAAAGTGACCTTCCCAAGTGTTTGTGGTTTACACCATTCCCCGATTTTTGCGTAAGACATCTTACGAGTTTTTTACATGTTCTTCAGCATCTCCAGTAGAATACATTGCTGCTTAGAGTACTCATATGTGCGGCAAATAGAGGGAAAAGACGTATTATAAAGCGAATAACTTCCATAGTCTGTATCTTGATGAGCTCTGCCCTAGTATATGCTAGAGTGAAATAAGTATATTTTTTGGTTCCAAATGTTCAGTCAGACATATTTCAAATGAATATAATCAAAGGAGTAACCAAACCTTAATCAATAACGCCAGTAGTGACTAGAACTTGTAATGTCGGTCCTAGTAGTGTAGTGGTAACCATATTTGCCTTCTAAGCCCAAGATCGCGGTCAGGGTCGATGGATTTTTTTCTGGGCGAAAAATCCTAAGTATGGCTTCCTTCGGAAGGGAAGTAAAACCGTGGGTCCCGTGTCGTACATTTACGGCACGAAAAAGAACCTGAAGCCTGAAAGAAGAGGCCTCTGAACAAAATTTGTCGGCCGTTTCACGCCCTGAATAGAATGGGGCACCGATGACCTGAGATGTTAAAGAGCGTTCATAAATAAACTAAATCAATCAATAGAGCCTATAATCAGATGAAAAAAAAGGTTGTGGTTAAAAACGCTGCTCATTTTAGTGTTGTGTAGCTTTGAAACCCCGAATGTTCAAAAAAAGAGAAAAGAAAAGCACGATTCTTTGTGCAAATTTGGATCACATCTTATTTTTGAGCTTTGATAATACGGTCACTATAACATACTGCACTATTCCGGTACTATACTGCACTAGATTTATTTAAATAGTGTTTAACTCCCGTTTTTAATACTGAGGCAACAGGCGATGGACACTAATGATACATGAAATGAAATTATATATTGGGAAAGGATTGTTTTTTAAGAAAGGAAACGTTCCAGGACTAAGTTTACCTTCACGGCCTTTTCCTTTTATGAGGACTGAGAAAAACCTGGGAAAAAAAAAAAAAAAACTCAGTCAGGGAGGACGGTCCTGGTGGTCGATCCCCAGACATCGCGCTCACGAGTCCGCGCCTTATCGACCTCGACACCGTGACAGTACACAGCTGGTTATTAGAGTAATGGACAAGCAGAGGCGATTGCGTATTGCGTCTTCAAGGCTGAATATGCATGTCAGGTATCCGCTTGTAGTGGTTGTGTGTTCGTGTTCGTGTTTTACCTGGTACTTCCACTGAGTGCTAATTCTTCTTTGGTAGCTATGTCACTACATAAATATAGTTTTAAGGAACCACATAATCTTTTAAGGGTCTAGAATCTCTAAGATTCTAATATACGGTATCTATAAAGAAAATTAAAAAGTTGAACGAACTGCGTGAAAGTACTAAATAAGTTTGTACTAAAGCGTCTTTAGAACAGGAAAGAGAAGACCAATATTGAAATAAAAACCAATATTGAAATGACTTTTAATATTTACAATAAAACATTGCCACATAGATTATGTCAGCGATATATTAATTTATCCTATACCGTTCATATAACAGTGTGTTAGAACTAATATGTAGAATATTGAAGTTATACTATATAAATGTATTGCAAGCAGAGAACTTTAGAATATATTATTTTAATGACAATTCTATTTATAATAGAGTTGTAGACCGCTAACCTGAATTTTTAGTTGGTGTTTTTTTTCTCACCAGATATTATTTACTGCACACGGAGTTCACCATGAAGTTTAAAATGGAAGGTAATAGATAGTTGCTTCTGAATAATTGCATGTAGTTAACAAACAGTTATGAATGAATGAAATAAAACTGCAGAAACGGACCAAGTTATTGATGCAGTGAAAGCATAACAAAACATAATTAATAGAAAGACCAGAAAGAAAAGACATAATAGAAATGATTAGATAAACAACTACCCAAGAAACAGATGCCGGGTTAAATTTTGGAACTGTTTAACTAGGCACTTTTAAGGTATCTATTATACATGATTCGTATTTTTAAGACAGTGAGATGCGTTAAGAAACTGGACAGTAAATTTATTACTGAAGGAATTCTATTATATTAATAAAATATTATCTATTAGATTTCACAATGTATTTAAAATATTTCATATAGGATCTATCCAATTATCAGTGGAGAACTGCATTGACAGATAAGCTATCACTTATGGTCAGCTGGACTACGTTACTCGGGCCGGGCGGGGTTGTTTACCAAACTACTACGTTGGCCTTTATTCTCAAGCCAATCAGTGTCATTTGAACAATACAAGGTGTGAAATTGCCTTATTCTACATATCTACAGAATAATAAGTAGTAAAATCTACGCCTGATTATTCTATTCAGTTGAAATACTAGTGTTTCTTTACATATGATTTCTATGTGCGTACCGATTATTTGGAAAGAAATACCCAGGTGATCGAATTACAAGTGGAAATTCGATTCATGAATTAGTAATATCAATACACTTTAAAAAATTATAACACGTCCGTCAAGATATCAGTTTAATTTCTCAAATATAATTAAGAAATGTAAGAGTAACTTCATATGCAGATGCCAGAAATTTGTTGAAAAAGAAGGCAGACAGTCCAAGCATTTCCTCCGTAAAATGGAAGAGTGAAAACATTTTTAAATGCATTAGCATTTATTAGACTGTCGCTCTAGTGTTTTACCACTGACTGATGTATCACCTCGTCCACCTGACCCGACTTGGCTGATAGTGATCAATTACTCACCGGCCGATGCAGTAATCAGATATTGATATCCCGATATTACAAGAAAATTGACAAAAGAGTGCAGCAAGTTTTACTGAGCTTAACTGCTATAAAATATAGTAATTATGCAATGCCAAAAAGTAGAAGAGTTAACATATTTAAAAAAAATGGTATAAACTTGTTGAAATAACGCAATTCTAAACCACCTTTTATCTTAAATAACATATAATCCTTATCGAAGATGATGTAGATCGCTGTAGTTCACAGGCATTGCTGATACATTAAATGAAATGATAAATTAGAAAAGGACTTTTTTAAGGAAGAAAACCCTCCAAGACAAAGTTTAGGGTATCCCACCGGCATTTGTCCTTTATGAGGACTGAGGAAAACCAGGAAAAAACCTCAGTTAGGGAAGACGGTCCTGACGGTAATCGAACCCCAGACCTCCAGCTCACATGCCCGCGCATTGATAAACTCTGCCATCCGTGGCGGTTTCTCTAGAGATGACACGTATTTTCTATATTTGAAATCAATTCTGTTTGTATAATACTAGGAAAATTAAGAAACATTTTCACTGCATAGGTTACAATTTCACCATTATTATTCGCTCAAAAATGGCTTCTCAGTCAGGCACAAGAGCAAAAGTCAGGCATTATTCATTTAGCCTCCCTATTCCAAAAGTCCCAACCTACCGTAGTAGTAGTGCTCTCAGTGTCGTAAAACTACAATCTGCGAGTTTAATTCTAAAATCGGGGTAGTCAATAGCCACATTATGATGTGCTAGTATAAAAATTAAATTTATGTTGGAGATGTTTCTTATTTGGTGATATACAGATAAGAGTCCCCGTACGTTCAACTATATTGGTGGTATGATCTTTACTACTTTTGTGTACGTTATTATATCCTGTTATTATCAGAATCTCAGCTCTCTCCAAGTCTCTTAAAAATATTATTTTTTGTTAATTTTTGTGATCAACATTTTTTTCAAAATAGGTCACTGTTTTCTAATGCTAGATATTGCGACTCCTATTCCTTAAGTCCTGGATTTGATTTCTGTTCGGATCAAGTAAAATATTTTTCGAAGTGTTTCTGGTACTGAGAAGGTGAATGCGAAATATGTTTAAAACGCCAAGCTCATTTGCACCATCATTAATTCATTTCATTCATTCTATAGGTGCACCATAACCATATAACTTTCACTACCAGCTCCATTGAGAGAAAGTATCGATTCAGTTGAAATGCGTCAATGGCGTCCCGGCCTCAGAAGTCAGTTATAATACCGCCATGTCAAGGGAAAATGCCCACTGTTTACGAGAATAAGAACCTGGCATTGGACAAAAAACAGTTTTTGCTAAACTTCAGAAATAATGCAATGAATTAAACGCTGTTGTTCTAGTGATATTTTTTCTAGAAAACAAATTATTTATTGCATAATAATTCGCAGATAAAATATTATATTTCAAGAATATGAAAAAGAGGGAAGTACTCTATATGCTACCACTAGGTATGGAACAGTTTTAAGGTACATCACCTTTACAAAAATATACCTGTTTTCATACTGATTACTTGAGAACTGAAATTTTAAAAAACTGAAATGAAACGAAATAGAAACATTTTGTTGCACCTTTATTCCTTTTTTACGCCCTCTTTGATGCTTCAGCATCTTTTCTGAATCTTTTCTTACATTTTTGTTAAAAAATTGGTAGAAAAATATACAATTTTTACTCTTCTTGGGCAGCAGAATCTCAATTATTCTGACGCCCGTTTTTACTAATGAGGCACCACAGGCGGTGGACACCGGTGAAATGATATATTGAGAAAGGATTTATTTTTAAGGAAGGAATCGTTCCAGGCCTAAGTTTAGGGCATTTGCCATTTATGAGGACTGAGGAAAACCTGGAAAAATACTCAGTCAGGGAGGACAGTCCTGGATTCGAACCTCAGACCTCCCGCACTTGAGTCCACGCCTTAACGCTCTCGGCCACCCCTGGCGGTCACTTATTCTCATTTTGTAGAACAAATAGGACGAGAGGTATAAAATTGTATATTTATAAATTTTCAGTCCTAGAAAACACAAATTATGATTAAAGATATTCTCCAGAAGCAAGGTTCTCTTTGCGGTTTATAAAGAAGGTTCAAATCATTAGTTGCTAGCAAATCGGTTGAAACCCATTAAATGCCACGTTTGCATCCCAAATAATAAATATTGATTACTACTTGCTACAGTGTTGAATAAAGAATGTTAATGTAATTGATTTAGACCTGAATAATGATATTTTATCGCACATTTTGGACGTTTTTGTATATATTTTCAGAACCTTTCTTTCGTTTTTCTAACCATACTTTTGCAATTTACGGCCATTATTCACGCGACAATGGTCATGAAAACATTCTGTATTCAAAACAATAAAGTCTTCCACAAAAAACTATTGACATGTTCAAAAATTGCTCGAAAATTTTTCATTTAATTTTAACAGAAATTAAGGTATATATTTGAATAAACTTTATGTATGATCAGTTAGTTCAAAAAGTGGATATAATATACTTAAGGAAAAGGTGAAAGCAAGTAAGATTCCCGCTCTTGGTTTTGAATGTAATAACAAACAAAGAGAAAGAGAGGAAGATCGTGGGAAACAAACATATAATTTAGAAATAAATAAAAATTGTTGATATGTATATGTCGTTAATTTTATTTTATGACTTATTTTAAACTATCCAATTATATTTTTTTAATATTAAGAAAAATAAAAGCGTTTTGTTCAGGATATATACATTATACTGTCGTGATTAGTGACAGGTGGAAATTCAAGACCAACACCTGCACCAATTATGACCCGTACCATGTTGGTACGACACAGGTGACTCCGCTTTATTAAAATGTCATGGACAATTGGGTCTAGGAAAGGATGTGTAACTCATTGTCACAAGATTAAGTTCCAGAAAATAGAAACAGTTACTTAAATGAAGGTAAATAGCCAGGCGTTTAAAAAATATACGTCGCACAGAACAAAGCGAGCCAACAAGTCTCTAAAATATTCAGAGGGAAAGGTTCTTCGTTGACCAAATCAAACGCTAAACACACTTTGAATGCGTACATCGCCAGACGATGCCATCTTGGAGTCCTAAATACTAAAACAGATCTACCCAAAGAGCATTTAAAATTTCGAATCTTTTTATAGGACAGGATGCAAGTCAACTGTTATAGGCTTATGATTAATCCTCTGTGTTTCACTTCTCTTATGGTAAGTGAACACAAGCAGAAGATATTCTTAAGAGCTACGAAGGATTTTCCATAATTTAACAAAAAAATGTATTTTAAAAATGAAACACTGTACTCTCTACACTATTCTCACTTCTTTATATTGTCAGTCTACCTTATTATTTTATTCACTATATAATGGAATCCTACAATCCATAGTCTGTAGTGGTTACCATACTTGCCTCCTAAATCCAAGATCGCGGGTTCGAACCCGGCCAGAACCGATGGATTTTTTTCGGGCGTAAACATCCTAGGTATGGGGCTTCCTTCGGAAGGGAAGTAAAGCCGTGGGTCCCATGTCGTACATTTGCGGCACGAAAAAGAGCCTCAAGCCTGAAAGAAGAGGCCTCTGAGAAAAATTTGTCGACCGTTTCACGCCCTGAACTGCACGAGACGCTGATGACCTGAGATGTTAAAGAGCGTCCGTAAATAAATCAATCAAAAAAAAAAAAAAAACCTACAATCCATAGACAAATTGTGGAGCGGAACAAACGTGTTTACTCACGGTTGTTTGACAGATGATTTTTTCAGAGAAAGACAATAGGAATTAAATGAACTGTCATATGTGTATGATTGCTGTAAAAATGTATTTTGAGTAATGATGCTAAAGCACAAACTCAATGTAGCATGTCGCATACACTTCGAAATAAAAAAAAAAAAAAACATGAAGGATTCCAGACAGCACGGAGTTGGAATGGTACTTGCTTCTGAGACAAGCAAGAAATCTGGACGTTGTGAGAATATTTTTTTCACAACTAAAGCGCTCCATAATCTCTCTCCGGGTTAATTTCGTAAAAAGTAGCTTTATCTTTGATTATGAATGTTTCGTTAACTATATAGTTGATGGCTTACTATATGCTAAGATATTCAGTTGTTTTGTAAGATGCACAGTATTAACATTGGATGCATGTGCTTGTGATAAATGAACTTACGACATTAATGCTACCAAGTATGGCCTCAGCAAAATGGCGGCAATTTTCACGTGGATGGCCATCACTCAACGGATTAAGAAATGTCTCTAATTATCGAATAAACTCCAGATATGATGACATTTAATGGCCAGCCAGTCATCAAACCTCTCTACAAGCGACTTCCTCCAATGCGGGTACCGCGTGCTGAAGATGATGTTTATATGGAGGGACGGCATTTGAAAAAAATAATTCTTTTAAAACATGATGCATGTTTTGTTTGTAGCTTAATGTCATAATTAATGGCAAAACGTTCACTTCAAAATTATAGAATGTTCTTTAATTTTAAAAACTTTATGCAAGTATTCTTTATGTTGCAGGGGAACGTCGTCTTATTTTATACTTTTGTTACGTGCATCCTCTTCCTTCGTTCCTTATCACACCCATTCCTTCATCTATTCATTATTCCTTAGACATTCAAAGCAGTAGTCAAAGAAATTTCCATTAAAAGCAAGTAGTATTGGCACTACCATTCATGAACTTGTATCGACATCAAAAGGAAAAATATAACATAATGGGGATAAGCAACTTGGTGCAATACAAACAGTTTGTAACAGCCCTGCTGGACAACCTACCAAGAGATTATTCCATCAAAAAATGGATGAATCTCTTACTTTGAGGAATTTGTATAAAAGGTGCTTTGGTCTCACACTGAAGGACGTTCACATCATACAGAGCTGCTACTCAACAGCATTCTGCATTCTTAGAAAGACAAAGGATTGATGTACTGCAATCAGTAAAAGAAACGATCTTTCTGTTAGGAAAACACAGGGATGTCTAAATCAAGAGTGGGCGCTCTAAGCGGTGGGACAGTTAAGCAATATTTTGAACTTCAAAGAACTAATCAAATCTTTGCCTTCACAGCAAACCTACTTAATCTATCAGAACTACCTCTTAACAATATACTCCAAAGGTAATCGCAGAGCAAAGTAGTGCTGCAAAAGCAGTCTACATTAAAAGGAATGCTGAAAGGGGCAGAAATGTTTGTCGCAATACTGCAGGCTCATCCATTCCTCCGTTGATGATATTCAAGGGACAAAAGCTGAAGTCAAGTTCACTGTCAATCTACCAAACGACTTTGTATGAGTGAGAGTGGATGGATAGATCATGATATATTCCTAAATGGTTCAAGCTTTTCCAAGGAAATCGAGTTCCAGGAGAAATTCTAATTTTGTACGGACAACTTTCTCACTGTTTCCACACGGCATTGAAATTCTGCCAAGAGAACGAAATTGAAATGTTCTGTTTACTATTGCGCACCATTGCTTGTTGCTTATCTATGAATTCAATGATGATATTCCATTTTCTATAAAACACCAGTGTTGACTAATTGAAAGTTAGTGCCATGCCGAAGCATGCGATTCAGCACCTTCCAGTCTCGAAGAAGGCGAGCGAAGGGTGACTAAATGACCTCTAGTGAGCAACTGCGGTGCTTTTCAGAAAAAACAATGTCACCATTGATTTCAGAGGTAAGTAAGTTGCGTATAATTGAATTTCGGTGCGATCTTATTTGTTCAAGCTCAAGCGTTCTTGTCAGTATCAAGTAACTGATAGGAGAATATTTGTATTATCACTCAGATCAGACAATAATCTGAAGATTGATAGTAATTATTTGCACAATTCTTCTCTATTATATAATTATAAGTAGCTGTTCTGGAACTTATTCACATAAAAGCTATTCATTTTGTATTTATCTGTATTTTATGTAATTTATATCAAGGTTGCTGGAGTTAGTGTATAGTTCTGTTGTATGAATATATAACTAAATTCAAGCAAACGAACAGAGAACTAGATACGCTAATAATAATACAACAATAGCATTGAAACTGAGTAGACAATTTTAATTAGTGAAAACTTTATAATGTCCTACATCATTGCGAAACAATAATTATATAGTAAGTTAGATTGTCAATACGCTACAATCAACTAAGTACATCTAACAATAGAGTATTCAAAATTACGGAATAATGTATGAGTTGGCCCAAATGTAGTACAAATTCGGTGTTTAGAACTGATTCTCGATTCACGACTGATTTGAAATTCTCACATCGGCTACTTAATTAAAAAGTTAAGAAACATAATTCCCAGTTTAAATGCCTAATCTAAGGCACTTCACCACTATCTCTACATCTCAAGAGACTGAAATAGTTTCCACTCTTAGACCAAACATATGGAACTCTGTAGCTAATTAGGAGATTACTGCCATACAAAACAGCTGCTTAGGACCAATCGTCGGTCCTGGTGGTGTAGTGATAACCATACTTGCCTCCTAAACCTAAAACGCGGGTTAAGTCCCGGCCAGGACCGATGGATTTTTTCGGGCGTAAAAATCCTAAATATGAACTTGCTTTGGAATGAAGGTAAAGCCATGGGTATCATGTACATTTACGATGCGAAAAATAACCTCAAGCCTGAAAGAAGAGGCCTCTGAGCAAAATTTATCGGCCATTACACGCCCTGATTTGAGCGGGACGCTGATGACTTGCGATGTTAAAGAGCGTATGTAAATAAACCAAATAAGAAAAGATTGATTGCTGATGCACCATATTTATCCGTAACGCAATGCTTTATAGGGATCTTAAGGTTCATGAACGAACAAGACCTTAAAAAAAATACAGGAAATTCAACACTATTGATAATATTAATCCTTTTCTAAAACAGATCACAGTACAAATCCAACTCCAGTACATGAAAGAAATTTAAAACAATCGATATATACTGACCTTATCAATCTACTTGAAAATAAATAGAGCATGTTTCATTCTTTTGTATAATATTTTGTTTGACTTATGTTATTATGTTACAATAAAGTTTTCTTTACAAAAGACTATGAAGTAATGCCGGCTTAGTGAGCACAAACGAAACAGCAGAGAAGTTTATTGTTAGTATAATGGAACAACAAAGAAATAAAACATAATATACAAATTGGAACATGTAAATGCATCATATAGATTGTATATCCAGATCATAGCAACATTTATTAAAGAGTCCCACTGCAAAACTGCAACTATAGACCAAGATAAATCGAAATAGTGAACGGATTAAGCACTGCAGAGACCAGTTCTAGCCTATAAAACTTTATGAAGTAGATGCGGGTCAGATATTCCAATCCATGTCGTTTATGGTGAAAAATAAATACTGAGAAGCGCAAGGAAAGTCGGTGATTGAACTTTGTTTTATACAGAATGCACAAAAAAAATCCGTCCATTGACCATGCACGTCCCAATACAGAAAATTAAGAAGAAAAGCCTGCCTCTGTTTCTCTTCATATTACATATTTTTCTCTAATAATATGCATTTAAATGTACGTTAATATAATTAATATAGTACATAAATTGTATTAATCTTCTGTAACTCTTGAAGACCTTTTGTGACACTAGTTGTTATGTAAATATATTTCTAATTATTACATAATGCACAAGTTACCGTTTAGAATGTACACTTTATTGCTATTGGCGCCTAGCTTCACTCGCTCCCTGTCTCTACTTACAGCCCACCTACCCTCGTTTTTAACTATAGCTAAAACTTTTCATTTTATTACAATCCTCCTGTTAGCGCAACAGCCAAATAGGACCTAGGCCAAACTCAGCGACCGCTGCGTCCTCTACCTCTAACTTGAGACTTCATCGGCAGAGGGAGGTATTGCATGGGGACATGTAATCCCCATACCGATATTCCTCCTGTCACCATCATGTCATTTTTGAGATCGATGAACCCCATCTCTCAGGCAGCTCCCCAATTGTCCTCACGAGGCTGGGTGAACCCCGTTCCACACCTCCGTAACTTAGAAAATTCCTAAGCAGGTACCGGGATTCGAAACTCGGATCTTCCGTACAACAGCCAGCAACGCTGACCAAAGAGGTGGTTCTTTTATTACTTACTCAATCATTTAAACTTAACTTTTTTTAATCGCTTCATTCCTCTAATAATAACTCAATTTAAAATACTAGTAGCATTTTCTATTTCATACTTGTTAAACATGACTCAATACTATAATCCTATTTTGCCAATTTGTGAATCTAATAATTGCGGTAATTTATTTTAACATTCGCTTCTATGTGCGTGCCTCACTGCTCCATCCAGTTCAAGAGCACACCTACATATAGTTGGTATTATACTCTCAATTTTATCCTACGATTTCGAGCATTCAATTGCTTGTTCATTGCATTACTCTTGTATCCAAATCAGTTGGATTATAAAATTAGTAAAATGTAGTAGTTAGATAAATATTCATAAACTGTACGAGAAAATGAGGTATAGTATCTTCAGTAAGAACAGAAAATTGTTTATTATATGTAAGTTGTTAACTGGGGTATTCATTACACAATAAAAGTAATATAAATAATTTCCACAAGTGTTTATGACCTAGCAGTTCTAATTATTTATTCATTTTGATCTATATATTTGATTCTAGTGTATAAGTTTCTGTCTTGCATTTTGTATTCCGAATGAAATTCAAAAAATATTCTGTCGTTCAGAATAAGACCACAGGAAGAGATACGAGAAGAACTTGGTTCATCTTTCTGTCTCTAACGCCATCATGAAGAACACTATTCTTTGTAATATGCAAAAAATGACACAAGTCACTCATTTTTTGGTAGATCTCCGACTGCGAAAGTTCAGTTGGCAAACAGTGGTGCACGTGAATACTGCGGTACCATTCACACGCACGTGCTCTGCTTGATTCCTCTCCTACCCTCTCACGAAGTGGATCGGATAAGCTCACGACGTACATATGTAAGCAAGCTGTCAAAACGCGAGCCGGTTAATTAAACAATAACATTTATTGTTTACTCACGCTCCGGAGGAAACCACTTATATCAGGAGCACGCTGAAAATTGTAATACTTCAAACCGGACGACTTATGGATGCCAGCAGAACAAATAAATGACCTTCAGGGAGAGTTTCCCAGTTGAAGATTTTATCACCTGATCCCATACATCACTGGTTACCATGCTTCGATTCCTCGTAGTTTTCATTAGCTGTCAGCATTGTTTGTATTTCGTTGTTGAGAGTAGTTATCAAAATTAAATAAATCCATGAGTATATTTTTACATGTAAGAGTTTCATGTAACATTATAATAAGCAATTGTCAGCTGTACGTTAAAAGGTATTAGTTATTTAAAGGTATTAGACATAGACTACTACTACTACTACTACTACTACTACTACTAGTAGTAGTAGTAGTAGTAGTAGTGGTAGTGGTAGTGGTAGTGGTAGTTGTTATTTTAAAGTACACACAAGTAAGCGTAACTATCCCATGAGCCTTACGGCAATACATGCTAATACCGTCCTTTAACAATGTGTGTATATATAGTTCTGCACGATAAATGTACAAACACGTCGATATACTTAATATCACATTTTTATGACTAATTTTATGTACATATATACAAACATGAATAGAACCCTTACCCCTGAGCTACCCTGCCCTTTGCTCACACAGCTTCCCAACTCTTCTCTCTTCTCTATAGCCATTAACCTTCTTTGTCGGGTTTCGCTAGAAATATTCCCGATTTGTGTGTATATATCTCTCATGACACAACACTCCCCGGCAGATGTTCAAACTCCCGGTGGAATTCAGAAATTGTGGTGGTAATGCTCATTTCTAAAAATCTGTTTTCCTACATTCTGCCAGAATATGCCTTCAGGAATCGCCTTCCCCGCACAGTGGGCAAATTCTTCCCCGAGAGCATCAATTTACATACCTCAATTCTGAGCTATGCGAGAATATCAAAATTGAGATCATAGTTGGAAACATTTATTAAGCGATGGAGGTAACGGCAAGAGGCCTAGATTTGTTATGCGAGACCTTTTCTGCTCATTGAGTCTCAGTATTTTGCCTATCTCGCAAACGTCTGTTAACTATTTTCCAAATATTGCCCGTAATGTCCTCTCCCCTTAACCAAATACGCCCTAGTACAATTTTGTCTAAGCCTTTCTTTTATTTTTGGTGCCCAACCCGTATCCCAATCCATCCTTGTTTTCTTCCTCAGACAAATTGCTCAAAGAAATGCTTGATCCCTCGTATTATTCTTAACCAGTTATTAATTGTTCTTATTCTTAAATATTCACTTTTTTTAATGATACAAAACTCTTCAAGAACTCCTTAATTTGCTGTATCCCTCCATAATGTGTAGCAGCCGTTTTAGAAACTGTATTTGTACCTGATTCAGTTTTTCGTTGAGTCTTGCTATGTCTTGCTTGCTAATGGTTAACCACTTTTTATAAAATATAATTGTACTTGTTTAAAAAATGAATATGTTCTTTTAAACTCTAAAGTTAAGTTTAACATTGATTCGTACCTTCAAAAATTTGTAAGTTTTATTAAACTTTTGCAGCTGCCAAAGGATAATGATGACCATGGTGTAACATTAACCTTGCAAATTGCTTTTTCACAATGATTCAAAAATGATTCTTGTTACCATACTTGCCTCCTAAACCCAAGATCGCGGTTCGAACCCGGCCAGGACCTATGGATTTTTTCGGACGTAAAAATCTTAAGTATGGCTTCCTTCGGAAGGGAAGTAAAGCCGTGGGTCCCATGTCGTACATTTGCGGCATGAAAAAGAACCTCAAGCCTGAAAGAGAGGCCTCTGAGCAAAATTTGTCGGCCGTTTCACGCCATGAGCTGAATGGGACGCTGATGACCTGAGATGTTAAAGAGCGTCCATAAATAAATCAATAAAAAAAAGATTCTTAAAGTGAAGAGTGGTGAAGAACTTTGCAATCATTTTCTCAAAGTTTCTTGAAGTAAATGAGCGGGATGGGGCAAACCATTGTCATCTGTAAAATTATCTTTCTTCAAGGCGTTTCTTGCACACTTAACGATAAAAACGTGTGCAGATATCAACAATAAATCTCTTTAACGCGTTTGTAACATCAAGCATGGATATCAGTAATTTGCTTTCATATACTGAAGGTCACGTGATGCAAAATATCAATGTCATGAATTATTCACGGGAACCCACAAATCAACATTTATCCTTTATCTGTTGTACATTTCTCTTAAGTTCCAGTTTGACCTTCGCAGTGCACAGTAATCGTTGCTTAAGTATTTGCTAGTGATTTTTACATATACTGATTTTTAAACAAGTTCAATGTTCTGATTTATGTTTTAAATCGGTACGATATATCCAGCTATTAAACCATTATATGAAAATTGTGCATAACAGCTGCTATTTTAGTGCTGTTGGTCTTTCATGAGTTAACATAATGTTGTAAGTATTTTCTCTGGGGATATTGTATTTATAATTGTTTGGTAAATAATTAGATAAACAAATAAAAGGGAAAAATACACCAGGATGGGGATAAAACTTTTAGAACTATCGGCCTTGCAAGTTTTGAGGTTCTATTTCTTCTATAAACGCGAGTTCTTTTAATTTTTATTTTTATTTGTAATTTCTGGAATACAATTATTTTTCCATTAAAATGCCTCATTCAGCGAAGCTTAAAAACTTGAACTTTTTGCCAACTATTTTTAACAGAGTTTCTAAATTAACGAAAATGTTTGGAAATGCTGTGCACAGCTATTTTTTAAAATAATAAAAAAATTGAATTGAAAATGCATCAGCTTCTTACTATTCACTGTAACTTCTTTTTCACTTCAATGAAAATATTATAATCATTATATCATACAAAGTCAGCTTAAACAGTTTCTGAGATAATGGGTAATAAATTTTACTAAATTTTACCTCGGCGGGAATAGAACATTTTGATCCACTTTTAGAATGACAAATGAATTAACTTTATTCAAGCTCCTAGAAATAGCTGCATACAAGAAACAAGTCTGCATTGAGGATTGAACCTGCCACAAGCTTAAATTGTCTAACACATTTGACACCTACAGTTAATTAATTTAAAATATAGTTATATAAAATAAATGTAAATATTAGCATTTGTTTTACCACTAATTAATGACATCTTCTTAACTTAGTTCTATCCTAATTTGTGGGACACTAACTGAACTTTGTCATTGGTGTATAAAAATCAATTTCTTCCAACCGGTTCTGGCTAGCAATCTCCGAGTGTCTGGCTATTAGCAGTTTAACAGCTATATGTACTTCTAGAAAGTTTATTTCGTTAACAGGTCTAGAGCTCTTGCCGTTACTTCCATCGCTTAATAAAATTTTCCAACTATGATCTCAATTTTGATATTTGTAAAAGAGAAGGAGGTATCCACGAAGCTTTCTTCTGCGGTTCGCAAGGTTACAACCGCATCTAAACCAGATATATGAAGTTTTATTTCGAATTGAATCGTTAATACGAAAGCTTCAACTTGAGGGTAGCTTTAACTTAATTTTAACCTGAGCTCATAGCGCAAATATGATCTGTTGTTCATAATCACACTTTCTAAGTGTGAGAAATGGATTGGATTGTCAGAAAAAGAGGAAGAATTAGGCAAGGAAGAGCAATGATGACCTATTGAACCTCCGGGAGAAAGGAGGGAGATGAGAAATACAAAGAACAGACAGAACGGGAGCGTCAGGTATGGATTCAGGTGGGATTTTTCATGTTTCCAGATTGAACATCCCAACATCCAAAGAATTTCAATCCCCTCGAAAAGATTGCTTCTATTCCAGGTTTTACCACTGTAAAAACTCCATCGCTGCACGCCGCACACTACCAACCAAACTTGTCTAGCACTTAATGTCCTGCAACCAGAACTGTGGAATTAAATGAGACGAAATGGTAGAATGGAAAAGCTGTGGAAAGTAAATATCTATCCCAGCTTTCACCTAAGTGAACAGAGGAAACAACGAAAATGGATGACTTTGACCCCGGGATCTCCCGAATACCTGTTCCAAGCGTTACTACCTGAGCCATCCCGATTGTTTAATCTCATCATCATTGGCGCTATGATGTACTCAATCTTGAATAAGTAAGTAGTCAAATAGCAAATCTTTGGTCATGTAAAAAAGTTTGGAGACTTGAAGTACGGTTATCATTATAAGATCAGATGAGGAAGAAGAATATGAAGTAATTAATTCCATTGGAATTCCTCGTGTCAATGACCTCGCTTTCGCTTAACTAAGATGAAAAGCAAGGAAAGGAATAAATAAATAAATAAATCATTCGAGAAATGAACGGGAATAATTCCAGCTAATAGCCACCCGAAAGAATCCAGCCCTGGGAAACATTTATAAAGTTTAATTTGCATTTTTCTTTAAGGGCATCGCCTTCTACATCCCAAATATGGACTCTGGGTCGATATTTGACCTTCTGTAGGCCACCCGAATACAAAAGTCATAAGGTCAGGATGGAGTGATTTATAATTAGTCGGTAGTAGTGGCGTTTGTAACGCGATTAATTTCTGGATATGCTAATGCGAGGAGAAGGGGAAGAAAATAAGGGGCGGTAGTTGTCTCTAATGCGTATTCATGAGGAGGAGGAGGGGGAGAGGCTGGAAAACAAAGTACTGTAGCAAGGAAATGGCAGAGGTTACTTCAACGTAACGAGAGTAACACTATTTTCAAATGTCGGGTGTCACTAATGTCACGAATAGCGACTGTATTCGTAACTTCCGCCGCTTCTTTTGCTTCACACATGAGAGTAGTATGTCAGTGAGAGCATTGGTGGATTAAGCAATAAAACGTAGATTTAATCCAATTTTACGCTTAAAGAAAGTCAACGTATATTCAGTATTAAATAGGGATGTATTAGATTAAATGAAATTGTCTTTTTCAGTTAATTGACTCCTCAGCTGGGATCATTCTACTTTGATAATGGGAAGTTCAATAAGTGAGATTACGAAAATGCAATGCACATTTTGTGTGAAAGCCAGTTAGCAGATAACTGGAGGAATAAATAATAATGGAGAAACTTATTATGATTAAAAAGTAGTAGTAATAATGGTAGTGGTATTAGTAGTAGTGGTAGTATGGTAGTGGTAGTGGTAGTAGTGGTAGTGGTAGTGGCAGTAGCAGTAGTAGCAGCAGTAGTAGTGGTAGTAGTAGTGGTAGTAGTAGTAGTAGTAGTAGTAGTAGTAGTAGTGGTAGTGGTAGTGGTAGTAGTAGCAGTAGTAGTAGTAGTAGTGGTAGTAGTAGTGGTAGCAGTAGCAGTAGTAGTAGCAGTAGTAGTAGTAGTAGTAGCAGTAGTAGTAGTAGTAGTAGTAGTAGTAGTAGTAGTAGTAGCAGTAGTAGTAGTAGTAGTAGTGGTAGTGGTAGTAGTAGCAGCAGTAGTAGTAGTAGTAGTGGTAGTAGTAGTGGTAGTAGTAGTAGTAGTAGTAGTAGTAGTAGCAGTAGTAGTAGTAGTAGTAGTGGTAGCAGTGGTAGAGGTAGTAGTGGTAGTGGCAGTAGTGGTGAAACTACGTTACACAGCTTAAGAGTTATTTTATGGAGCACGAAGTTCAAATGGTAAGTTCAATAAATAAGGAAGATCAAGATATATTAAGACACTAAGGCATTCTAAAAAGTTCTTGGCCTCGACCATAGATGACCATGCAATTGACAAGAGTTATTTTGATGTTGTTACATCGGTCACATTCATTTGAAATATCAAGTCATTGTTTCCAATAATTTATTTAATGTAACTACATTAAGACATTAAGGCAGTCTGAAAAGTTCATGGTCTCGACCATAGATGGCCATGCAATCGACAAGATTTATTTTGATGTTGTTACATCGGTCACATAAAATGAGGAAGCGGTTAAAGTATAAAAAAGAAAGTAAATACCAGCCTGCAAAGGCTTCGGTTGATACTCTCACCCAAAAATTAAAACTTGAATGCGAAAGTGTTTGTGAAAGATGTTCAGCGTCAAAGGAAAATTAAAAATGAACCGCTGAATTATAGCATGGTCATACCAACTCTGAAGATGACTCTGAAGGACGCTCAAAAAGTGCAAGGACAGCAGAATTCATTGCAAAAAACCCATGACATGGTATTAGACAACCAGCTATTTCAAGTGCGTGTAATTGATGCGGCTATAGGAATTTTAATAGAATTTGCGGATTGTATTTTAATGAACAACTGCATATGAAAATACTTTGCATAATGAGGGTGCTGTACTTCCAAACGGTATATCAAAATCGCAATCGCATGAAAATATCGCAACAGTTTTTGATGCGTTTTCACAGCACAGGCATCAACTTATAACTGTGGATAAGACTTGAATCTATAGTCACATACCAGATTCGAAACTAAGTCACGGCCAAGGAGCATGGCGGATGAATGAGATCAGGCACGAATATGAGCGGAGAATTTGCTCCATTATGAGCAAAGGAAATCATGGACACATATTCTGAATGTAAAGGTACGGAAGAATGGAAGGAAAAGTATCTACCACACTCCTTTACGGGATCGAACAGAGGGAGATGAAAATACTGAGGTATGCTGGCAGACAAGAAGGGGAGAAATTAGTTAAATGTCTAATGAAAGTGAGACAGGTGGTGGGAAAACAAATTGATTGAATCCAGATGTATGTCATTCATAATAGGATTTATTTATATTTTATGTGTATTCTAATATATTTAAATTTTATCTCTTTGCATTTAATTTATTCTATTTTTATTTTTATTTATATATTTTATTGCTGAACATATACTTTATGCCTTATTGTGAAATAGCTAATCTAATACCTTGTACTAAATCAAACTGACCTAGTGTATTATAAAAGCACGTGCGCTGTTGTATTATTGCATTATTGTATAATATTGGTGTCACTATAATAAACACACTAGAGGACACATGCCGGTTGTTCAGCGCCAAAGAACTGTTAAGTTCGTTTGATCTGTATGAAAGATTATGACATTCGTCCTTTGGGATGCCAAAGAAATTTTACTAATGCATTATGCTCAGAAGAGTAAAACTATAGCCGGAGAGTTCTACACCAATTTTTTAAACCTACTAGATGAAAACATTTGTGAGAAAAGATCCGTTTTGAATAAGAAAATAAAACTTTTTCATGGAGAAAATAGGCCTTCTCACAAAAGTGTTTTTAGTTCAATTTTTAAATCGCCTTACCCTCTTTCCAAATTTGGCTCCCTTTACCTTCCATTTCTTCCCAAAGCTCAAATTCTTCCTATTTGGTCATTTTTCATCAAATTAGAGGTGATTGCAGCTGTTTTATTTTAAAAATAAAAATAACATATAAGTTAAAAACTTTCATTTTTAGGCTGAGCCTTTTTGGACCGCTTCTATATGAAGAATATATCAAAAGGGTTGGTTAAGTGTCTTCTGGTTAGCCATTATCTTCTGCATTATCGAAAACAAGGACACCACCCGAGATAAAAATGTATTTTATAGATCTTGCCAATAATTTTGCTTGTTATCTTTAGCTTAAATGGTATAGTCTAACTTAGAATCACTAAATAAACAAATATTTTAATTGACAGTGAGAATAATGCACCCCCTGAAAGATGTTGATTTGTCCAGTTGGGAACGGAATCAGCAGTCCTCCAGGTCGGCCTTGAAAGACAATATATTACCCAGAAGACAGTTACAGAAGAAGGAAATATAACTTATTTGACAATTCTCACTTCTTGAAAGCGTATTACCTGAAGAACGTTAACGTTATTCCGTAAACCATAATTCTGTCAACACGGTGAGTTTTCGTGTAAATACTTGCTGTCCTTGAATTTCAAGTAATCGCACGGATTTGCTTGAGTCGTGGTAACGCGAGATGATACCAACAGGCGTTTATCTGTATTTACTTTTAGAATAACGGGACAAATGGAAGAAGAATCCCTTTCACCAAGGATGAGAACGAAATCAGGATCCGCCCTGCAGGCCCATCTGTCGTGGGAGATCTACCTCTGACCATCACGTTGTGAACTCACATTTCTGTCTCTTCTTTCTGCCTGAGATATAAATTGTGTGCGTTCAAGACCGGCTTATATACAAAAGTTCAACATTCTGCTCTAAGAATAACAAATAAAACGACTGAATAAAAATACAGGGACAACAATCGTTACACGAAAAATAGTTCTAAAATATTTTTTATCCTTCTGTGTCTTTATGTGATGCAAACATTCAATTTAAAACGACTTAATAAAAACAAAGAGTCAACAATCATTATAGGAAAAATAGTTCCAAAATATTTTTTATCCTTCTATGTGTTTATGTGGTGCAAATATTCCATGTTTTGGCTTGTTCAAGAATTTGTATTTGACGAATGGACCAAGTGCCTTTATTTAATTTTTAATATAATTTATTTGTGAGCATATTTTTGGAACTGCCATGGTTTTTGTGAGCCTTTAATTTATCTGGCAATATTTTGTTTTCATGTACTATTCTTTCATTAATGGTACAAAGTTAAAACTAACGCATATTTTGAAATCGGATTCAGATTTAAGATCACAAGAATCGAACCACACATATACGGGAAACTATTGGTCTAGCATGATATGTGCAATATACTTTGGTTCTATTATTATGTACGAGAGATGGTCCATAAGTTTCCGGCCTAACATTTTCTAGGTATGATAAAGACAAAAACTATATTTCACTTTTCATTACAGTTATCCCTTATTGCAACACACTTCTCACATCTTTGAATTAAAATTAAAATTTCAATCCCCCCCCCCAAATGGTCAGAAATATTGTCTGCAAAATGGGCATAAACAGCATCCATTACTTCTACGTCATACTTTAAAATCCCTTCCTCGGAAATCTTTCTTGAGTTTTGAGAAAAGGGAATAGTCACTGGGAGCTAGATCTGGGCTGTATGGTGGACGGTCGATCTCATTGATGTCACATTTCTTCACAGCTTCGTTTGTAAAAAGAGCTGTGTGCACAGACGCGTTGTCATTAAGAATGCGCAAACCACCATTCAGCTTTCCTCGCCTTTTCTCTTTGATGGAAGCACGTAGTCTATGCATAGAACCGCATATTAGTCCCTATTAACTGTTGTGTTCCTCTCCTTGAAATCAATGAAGAGTATTCCTTCACAGTCCCAAAAGATCGTGGACATGATCTTCTTGGTTGATAGAGTCACCTTGGCCTTTAGAGGTGGTGCTTCGCCAGGTTTATACCACTCCATTGATTCTTTTTTGGACAAGGGATGATAGTAAAGGACCATAGTTTCGTCTCCTGTAACAATGTTTTGCAGAACTTCTCTCTCGTTGCCACGTCAGGGCTTCAAAAATGCTTGGTAACAAATTACTCGTTACTGTTTTTGGACTGAGGAAAGAAGTATAGCCACCCATCTTGCACTAGCCTTATTAATGTTTAAATGTTAATGAATAATTCGAAGGACTGTTGTTTTAGAAAGTTCCAACGTTGCTGCTATTTTTGTAGTTTTGAGCCGCCGATCCTCCATAATTTCTGCTTCCACAAGAGAAATGTTTTCAGGAGTGAGCACCTTCAAGGGCCAACCTGCAAGCTCTTCGTCTTCAATGCTTTCTTTACCCATTCGAAAAAGCTTGGTCCATTCTTTTACGGTAGAATATGAGGGGGATGATTCCCCATATGCATCGTCCAGTGTGCTTAATTTCTTTTGGAATAAGTCCTTCTTTTGTGAATAACTTAATAACAGCTCGACACTCCATTTTGCACATGTCACAATCTTCTACACATAGCCTTCCTTATGCAACTATATCTGAACAATTGAACACAGCGGAGGGGAAGTTACAGCTGCAATTATTTATTTAACAGATAAGGTATGACACCAGATCTTGTGAAGGCGATAATGCTTATGGACGCGGCCGAAAACTTATGAACCTACCCTCGGATCTTTAAATTAATTTTCCCATTTTTTTTATCCCATCTTAATAACTTACTTATTTCCTCTAGAATGAATGACCGCAAAATAATACTTAAAACAACAGGATTCACATTGTCATCCAGCTATATTAATGTGATAATTAAATGTACTTTTTATTACGGTATTTTAATTAGGTAATATTCTTAGTCATGTTGTCAATACTGTTGAATTTTTTGTACCAGGTTTTTTGGCGATCAGATGATAGTTTTTAACAGGTTCTATCACTCTCCTTGCTGGGTTCAGGTGCAGTAGAGTATATTACTTGAGGTTTAACCATGGGGAGATTATGTAATGTCTTCAAAGCGTTGAAAAACCACCTAGTAAGATTTTCCAGATCCTTAAAAAACTGGAAATCAGTAAGATGTTTGTGTGCCCTTCTCTGAGACTAGCACTGTTGGTGACCATAAGCTGGCTTTTATGAGAATCGTAACTGTTGTCAAAGCAGAGGCGGTTCGTATTCGGCGAAATCCAGTTTGGGAGTAGAACTATGATGAGATGTCCAAGAGACCGGTATCCAGCCAGAGTGCTTAGATAAGAACTTGAACTGAGGGCTTTTGTACAGTATTAGGCATTTTTAACTGCAGAACTGAAACAACAGAGGGTACTGAGATACTACAGTGTTAAGCTAACAAAAGTCAACGGAAAATTATTTTTACTCACGAGGAAGAACACGACTTTGTTCAAGAGCCTCCAGGAAGATTCGCTTCAGCCCACAAGACAATATTCACTCAGACTTGACATGAGAGAAATGTTCCAAATTGTACTAATGTTCAAGATATATAGATATTTTCATGCATGTTTCAACCCTTCGGAATTACGTTAAGATTTAAATTCTATAGTCATATAGCAATATTTGTTGGTTTTGGACCATATAATACTTACAAAAAATTGCTTATTTCAGGTCTACTCTTCCCAGACAGATGAATTAGTCGCTTCCTGTATCATACATCCCAGATTAGCTTTTTATATGAGAGATGAACTAAGCAGCACTTGTCTTTAGTTGCGGAGAAACATGAAACATTTCCAGTCAAATCAGAAAGTTCATTGGGCGAATGTCATAGGAAGTCTCAAGTCTCTATGACCATTTTGTATTAATTTATGGCAAATCAAACGGCAGTGGCATTGAAATTAATCGTAACACTTATTTAAATAACACAAGTTTCCATTTACATCATTTTGCACAATAAAATATTATGAAATAGAGCTCACTTGTTCTTGATAAGACAGCTGATGTTTGGCCGTCAGTTGGATCACGTTATTTGTATTTCCTCATCAAAGAGTGTCATTTTGGCATTTATAGAAAAATCATTTATGTACATACCTAATCTCTCCTTGCAAATTGATTACAGATTCTCTATAGGATCTAGATCAGGCGAGTTTCTATACTTTGAAGCATTATTGTTAACAATCATTCTATTACCTTATTTGGAAGTGATAAGCGGGAGGACCTGTTGGAAAATCTCATTGCCAGATGAAGATTTGTCTTGAAGGAGCAAGATATTTATTTTGAAATAATATTATTACAATAATTATCAAATAACAGTATTATATAGTGAATTGAAATTTAGCATGTGTTTTTGTAACAGCCAACCACAACGTCTTAGGAGACGTTGAATGGAAGGAGTGAAATGTGGACGCAAATGAATCCGGAGTAAAGGCAAATAATCTTTATGGCTCTGGATTTGTAAATAGATACCACCCCAATTTATGTTGTTTCCAATTGGTTGTAGCAATCCTTGGTAGATTTCCACCTATGTAAGGCGGGCATCAGTATGTCAACTCCAGGAATAGACATATTTTGTATCAACAGTTGATAGCTCAAGTTTCATTTATGAAACGATAAAGGTGCAAATGGAACGTGATATTTTTATCATACGATTTTGAACTACGTGGTTCCTTAAATTGTTTTATAACTATTTTTATAAATGTTGCAACACTCTAATAGCAATCTCAATCTCTCTGATTATGAAGTGTTATATCCATTGAAAAACAGTGCAAGTATGAACAGCAACATTTCAGAATTACATAAAAGTATAAACCATATAATACAACGAAACAAATGAACTCGTACTGTGACAGGTACAGCTTAGAACTTTATAAGAACCAAGACATGCCACAGTGCAGCTGACTAAATGTTAAACACATGGTAATGCCAAAATTCTGGTTGTTTCAATTTATTTGAGTGGCACTGTATATAAAACTCTAATAGTTGTTAGTGATATAGTGTTAACGCTTGCAGGCTCTTGGTGATACCCAAACGCAATGACGAGCATAAGAGAAAGGTGAATATATTTTAATGATTTAGGATATGCGCATCTGTCTGTTGACTCCAGAGACAAAAGTCGGGAACGTCGGTATTTTCTTATTTCCACTTGGCTGGTAGTATGTCCGGGATATGCTGAAGAGAATGGCTGATATGTAACCTTGAGTCAGTTTTCGTAAATCAGGCTTAACATGGTGGGAAACAGCTCGCGATTGCAAGGAAAGTTGGGTGGGTGGGTGTACTCTGATTGATGGTGATTGTGTGACGGCTGGCCTTATTTAGAATAACTCACTCCGCGGATTCCCCAACAACCTTGACTCCAATCGCCAGCAACTTGTCTTGCCGCTGTTACTCCGTTCTTGAAAATTAATTTGAAATCAGAGTGAACTTTATCATCACGTGTCGTTTGCACGAGTGCGCAAGGATATCTGGATGGGTAATGGTGGTCAGCATCCAAGGCTTACAGGTTCATTTGGTATAGGTCGGTAGAATGTCTATCATCACCATCACCTACTGAGTTATTAAGCCTTTTGTCCTCATTAAACTCTCTACATGCTCTTGATCTTCCGGGATCACGAACAGTAAAATGTTCATTTTCCGAACATTAGTCATTCAAAACTTCATATATCCATTCCACATTTTTTCTGTTGGAATTATAAATTTATTATTTCTTTAAATAAACAGTATATAAGAGAGGAAGGATATTTTATACCCTAACAATGAAATTTTGGTTTTATATTTTCAAAATGGATTTTATTGTTAAACTTAATCACACAACAGTTCAATACATTTTGTCCATTAATTTTCTAATGCGTTGATTCCTTCACGAAACGTACTTTCCTCTTAAAAATAAGCATCCATGGCAGCTTTTACTTCCTCCTCATTTGACCATTTCTGTCTTTCCAAGAAAATTTTAAATTTCGGAAATAAAAATGGAAATAGAAAGGAGCCAAATCCGGTGAATAAGCTGGGTGCGGAAGCAAGTAGTGCTTTAAATCATTGATCTTAATCACTGCAGGCTCCATTGTGCGGTCATGCACCATCTGTCTTCTAAGATAACAAGATGGAATAATGCAGAAGTGAAGCGTAATGTTTACATATTATAATTTATCATCAGAACCCCATTTACATGCCAGAAAACTTATGTCATGATTATGTCAGCTGACTTACTCATATCGCTGTCTTCGGTTCTGGATATCTGGGTTCCCTTCACTATTTCTATTGCTGTTTTGTCTCTGGTGTGCGTTAATGAACAAAGGTTTCTTCAGTGGTGATATCGATGCAGAAATTCGGCTGGATCCAGACCTTCTTGGGAAGATTGCACTCGAAGCTTTTGTTTAAATTGGTACAATCAACCTTGGCACTTATCTTTATGCTCAGTTCTTCAGTTAAAATATCGCGTTCCTTCGAGATGTTCACCATACTTAGTGATTGTTCAATTTGAATCTTCTGTCTGTCAACACTATATCGTTGATTTCACTCATGTGACTTCACCTTAAAATTGACCAATGAAACTAAACAAATGGTTGAATTTTGACCAATCACAGGCGGATTACGGAGTGAAATTATCGAAAGAAAGTATATAATCCGTTTTATCGCGCGATGTGCATTTGTTTTGTGGTCAGTATAGTCAACTCTATACCTTCACTATATAATTCCTGAACACGCATCACTGACCACTTTTGCTAGAGGCGGTAAGGGGCTATTGATAGCAACAAAAGCATGGACGTCGACAATCATAACGAAAAATGGAGGGTTCTTCAAAGCGTTTTCGTGATGCGTCAAATGTGCAAATTGATCTTATCATTAGGAATTCCAAACCACAGAATACAAAGAAAAAATAGAGACACTGTATGTTATCTTTTTTTATCTCTCTCTCCCCCCTCTCTCTCCCTCTCTCTCTCAGTGGGTATTAGAAAATCGAACGGTAGAGACTGTAATAGTCCACTTTTGTCCATTTCAGTTTCACGGTATTTGAATAGAGTATATATTCTTAAGTTTAAACAAGTGTTAATATTCCGCATACAAATTTCAAATGTATGTGTCACTTTTATTCATGAAATAGTCCAAAACCCTTATTTTTCTCTTCTATATTGGCATTACTGATAATCGGTATTCTTCTGTCAAAAGATTACTTGAAAAAGTTAAATGCAAATATATAAGTATTACAATTTTGTAAGCCAAGTTTAGAGGAATTATATTTAAAGTCTTATTTTATTCGTGAAATAGTCCGAACAAATATCAATCAAGGGTCTGAGCTTTCCAGATAAATTCACTCACTACGTTCGTGAATCTCAGACTCCCTCGTGATATTACTTGTGATAATTTTTCTTCTGTAGTAACATTCTTGAGCTTCCAGAGCAATGTTCATCTTGTGTGCTCGTCCGGCCGCTTTTGAACTGTGCCATCCGGTGTTTTACAGTCGCATATGATAGAGCAGAAAACTTTCCATTTCTGAAAAAAATTCTGCACCCTTTCTACCTTTTAAACAAAACAAATTTAATAACCCCGCTATGTTCCATATTGCCGATTTTTAAACGTACAGGAAATGAGATTGCTTTGAACAACAGTGTACAAAAACTTAGTTAAAAGGTGAGTTATATTTTCAATGCTGTCAAATAAAACATTTCAAACCGTGAAATAAAAAATTATTTATTACAGGCTAACTAATTTTCATCCCGTCCATGCACATTATCTTTATCTCATTTTATATAGCAGATTGAGGCAGGAATAAAAATTATAGCAGTTTAACAGACCTCAATTTCATTTAAGTCTACGTGATCCTTTTCGTAAATTTCAGTAAGTTCCTTGTTACTGTCGTGATTTCAGTTTCCCAGTCAATAAAGTTACACAGTTTAACAGTTCTCTAGGACAGCGTCAAGCTCTTAATTTACGAAATAAATGCAGAAATTATACCATGAGCTCTAAATATAACGTGATCTTACACAAGAATAATTTAAGAAACCTGCTATTGAAGCATTAAGTTATAAAAATTTTGGATGAGATAAAGAAAAAAAAAAAGTTTTAGTTAATTTTAATAATGCTAAAATATTATGTACATTGCATAACACAAACAAATTAATATGAATTTGTACACAGGAAGTTATAAAAATTTTGGATGAGATAAAGAACAAAAAGTTTTAGTTCATTTTAATAATGCTAAAATATTATGTACATTGCATAACACAAACAAATTAATATGAATTTGTACACAGGAATAAATAAATGCCTTCAAAATGTGTACATCCCAAAGTTTTTCATTCAATAATATAATGCTTTGAAAAAATTTATAGTATAGACTTACCTAACATTCTATGTATCACATAATATCTAAAAGAAATTTATACCTCTTATTTTCAAATAAACTTCCCAAATAAGAAAAAATGCATTTGTAGCTATTTTTGGCAAAATGAAAACTATAAAATACAATGGTGTACCGTTTGCAAACATACTAAGTTATTTCTTTCAATATGGCCTGTTTTATTTTTAATTTCTCTTAATCTGTAATGGTTAACTGAATTCCCTGCTGCCAAAAACTATACTTTAACTCTTTAGCATTTGTATGTATATCAGCAGCCATTTATTTTTTTGTTGTTGTTTTTTTTTTTTCGCTTTTCTCGAAAGATTTTGTTTATTCACTTGTTCGTACTTTCTGATATTAGCACAATAATATTTTTAACAATTTTTTCAAAATCGGTGGATTTGTGACATATGAGTAATGCTTTCCATTATTCAGTTCCCTTCTGCAGTGCTTATGCTATAGAAGGGAATCGCTTAGCTTTACGATGATGAACTATGAACCCTCCTTAACCGTAACATAAATTCACTAGACATATTCATAAATACCAGTCGAGATGGTTATTAGTACTAAAAGTGACTAGATATTTGAAATACTTAAAAAATTAAACAATTTTAAGACATCTTAATAAAAGGAGCAATAATACTTGTAGGAGAGAAATATAAAGGGGGTGGAAAAAGAGACACTTCAAGAATAGAAACAAATGGTTTGGGACGCTACGTTGTGACGCTATAGGCGTTAACTCCAAAGCTACACATTTGTTTGTGGAAGATCGAGAGAACTGAAAATACAGTAGATTGCCTTTCTATTACATAGCATTGCTTCAATAATCATATTCCATAATTAACTGAAGCTCAACTTATCTGTTGTAGTTCTCAAAATAGCTCTCCACTTCCACGAAGAACTGTACAGTGTACACAGAGTGACAGGGCAAGGCCTGTAAACTGAGATACGGCACGTCCACTAATGGCATTGGTTTACATTTGGCTGAACATGAACACAGCACTTTGCAACATGTTATTAGTCTATATCGATGCTTGTAGCTCTATGTTGAATCATCTGAGATTATTCGTTCCCATTCTCAAAATACTTATTGTCAAGCCCCTTTCTAATGAACTTTTTTCTAAACATGTTTTCCCCACCCTGTAGAAAACTATCACCTTAACTCCTATGACTGTTAAAACGGTCGAAGCAGTCACTGTTTTACACCTGTATGCATAACAGTCATTACTAATTAATTTAATTTTATCGCCTTGAAAATATACGTTGGTTACTAAAGGTCATCAAATGCTTAAAAATACATAAACCGCCATTCCGCATCTTTTCTTGTTTTATATCTGCAGTAGCATTTGCTCAAGTCTTTCGAAGCGGAACATGAAGAAACTACCGGAAAGAAATATAAGTGCTAAAACAGAATATAAGTTTTAAAAGAAAAATTACATAAAAGGGCGCTAAAACGAAAGGAAATTGCTGGTTGTGATGATGAAGATTAGAGTGTACGGATCGCAAAGCTCTTTTGTTTCTCGATTACGTGCGCACTAGAAGGACATCTGTTGAGATTCCATCTGCAACTAATCTCCAGCAGTTATACTTAGTGGCTAACCTTTACTCGACTCGAATGAGAATAAGGATGTACCGTGAAGAAAAAGCAGAATTCGATATCCATCGCCTTTCCTTTTATTGAAGTTATTTTTGGAAAATAGCAGTAAATCTGTGGGAACAGGAAGCGGTAACTTTGTTAGCGGGTTTATGCAAATGTTACTAGGTGTGAACATAAAACAGCCGAGGAATCCTTTCTTTGTATGGTTTTTTTTTTATTTTTTTTTTTTATAGAAATCCTTTTAGAGTAGCGTGATCACAAAGGATGGTAGTAAACTTGCAGAAGTTTTCAGTGTTATTTTTGGTCAATGTTAAACCTTTGACTGTCAGTTCCTTTGTTCATCTCTTATCAAGAACAGCATGTAGAGAGGTTCTTGTTAGCCTTTGGATTGCAGAGAAAATGATCCACTTATTTGCATTTGCTTCAGTATTAAGGTGTAGAGAATGTGTTGTAAGGTAACTCTTTAGTTATTCCTTTTATTTATGTTTAAATGATCATTGTACTGATGAACTTAAAATGACAGTTATCATTTTTATTCTTTTATACACATTAACATATTTTCTTACCTCTCTCGAAAATTTTTATTTATTTATTCATTTATTATACTAAACAAATTTAATTTAAAGTTTCCAGAACACCATAAAATGGCGAAAAATTAATTTTGTAAATTAGAAGTCATTTTCCAGTGATTCATATAATTATCAAATTGTTATTTTCCATGGGGACTATTTATATTTATTTTGCTCTGCAAATTCCGGAACACTAAGAATTATGCTAGCAAATACATGCTATTTTTCTTACTTATTAAGTAAGTTTATATTATTTCAACACTTTGCAAATGCAAATAAAATATTATAAGAGGTATAAAGCGGGTAGAAGTAATCAGAAACGTATATTGTTTATGCGTGGGAAAGCTATATCTTCAAATTACAACGTTATACTTTTATAAATGTTTTTGAATTATGTTTGATACTTTTAACTAAATAACTAACTACGAGTTACTAGCGAAATGCGGAAATGTACTTAACTAAATGCAAACTTAAAAACATTATCATCAAATACTTAGAGAACGGAGGATGATAGACTTCGAATAAAATTGTACAAATTGGAGTGCTTATATATTATTTCTATTTTAACATCCTCTAATAAACCGCCAAGAGTGGACGAGGTCGTTAAGGCGCGGATTCGTGAGCGGGAGGTCTGGGGTTCGAATCCCACCAGGACCACCCTCCCTAACTGAAGTGTTTTCCAGGTTTTCCTTAGTCCTCATAAAAGGCAAATGTCGGGGAGGTATACTAAAACGTTTCCTTCCTAAAAATTCTTTCCTAGTTTACATTTCATCTTATGTATCATCAGTATTCATCGCCTGTGGTGTCTCAATAGTAAAAAACGGGCGTTAAACACCATTCTCAAAGCCTCTAATATTTTAATGGTGAATATTATTTAAACTTAAATCATAGAACAATTGTAAATTTAGTGCATTAGCGCGCATATCGTTGTCACCAATCGGAATGCGTCACTGTTTTTCATTCGAATGACAGTTTCGGTGCACCAGAAGGCTCAATATGCTGTGTAACTTGCAACTGCCAAATCTTCGCATAATGTGTAGCGAATATTTGAACAAATATAGGAAGGAACTCACTTAGAACTATTTGAGTCATGCAGCAAAACGATTTTAGAACGACATCAGTTCATTAGGAAAAAATGTGTCAGATCTTCAATTGCTGAAGATTCGTTACAGATATTTAAAACATCTTCATTTTGTGAGTAAGTAAATAAGACAAGCGTCATGCTTGTTCAACTTGTTATCACGAGCTATAGTGCACAATATCGTGTGCAAATGTCTGAAATAGTATGCATACATAAGTCAAATAGTTCAGGAACTAGAGCCAGGTCAGCTGGTTTTCGTTGATATGTTTTATTTACGGACGCTCTTTAACATCACAGGTGATCAGCATCCCACTCAATTCAGGGCATGAAACGGCCGACAAAGTTTACTCAGAGGCCTCTTCTTTAGGCTTGAGGTTCTTTTCCGTGCCGTAAATGTACGACACGGGACCCACGTCTTTACTTCCCTTCCGAAGGAAGCCATACTTAGGATTTTTACGTCGGAAAAAATTCATCGATTCTGGCCGGGTTCGAATCCGAGATCTTGGGTTTAAAAGGCAAGTATGGTAACCACTACACCACCAGGACCGACGGTGAGCGTATGGTGTAAGGTAATACAGTGACCATCTTGCAGTGTATTGTTTTACAGGCGAGAGCGGCCCTTGTTGTCGTCTACTGGTATCATCGAGTGGCACAGGCATTCAATGTTCCTTAACTATTACTTTCTTTTGGAACCTCATTAAAAACCGTCCTTTATTCGCTGTAGTCACGCTAAGCGATGCTTGGCACTTATTATGTTTTAATTATTCTCGAATTCTGTTTGTTTGAATACAGTATTTTTTTTTTTTTTTTTTTTTTTTTTCATTTATCCCAGGGATATAAGCCGCAAGGAAGATTGAGGGGCCACAGATCCTTAACAATAAATCTTGTCATTGTAAAACACTATTTCAATTTCTCTCATCGAAATGTTCACTGTATGAGCTGTGATAGAGTTTTGTTGGGGGGGGGGGAGGCAAAACCATGCTTTCGGTTAATTCTTTAAAAATAAAGGGCAAAGGTGTATTCATATATGCATAGTTATTTTATATGATTCTGACTTTAACACTTTATTAGCTTTGTGCAAAGAGCCATAAGACATGCCTATTTGTTGTGGAAGATGTCTAAGTAATTTTGGGGGGCGGAGAATTCTCCAAACGATGATTGATATCATTTAATGCTTCTTCGGTGAGAACTCTATGCTGTCAGGTTGCTTAAACTGAACATTACTCGGGTCTTAAATTTAAAGATTGTGTATTTTTAAATGACTTGGAGCTTTAACATCCGGAAATCGTTTCTAAATCATCTTTGATCTTGATGAGCTGATTGACTTAACGAATATGAATCATAAATAAATACACGTTGTGCAGTAGAAAACATACACTGGGCATCATTCACTTAGCGGACAAACACAGAACAAATGATACCACTCGCAATTACTGAACGGAACTCAATAAGTTTGAATCCACACTGACAGCCAGAAGCTAGCTGATCTTGTTCTCGTTACCAGCGGGAAACACGTGTGCACATGTCGCAAATTTATTTATCCATTTTTATTTATGGATCACTCCTAACAAACCAGTCCTATATTCTATGGCACCAGGCTTTTGAACTACTCTATAAGTAGGTTTACTTTATTTTATTTAAGGTCGCTATTTAATATTTGTGATCATTGGCGTCCCTTTCAAATCAGGATCTGAAAAGGTCTATAGATTTTTCTCAGAAACTTCTTCTTTCAGGTCTTCTATTTTCAAATGGCTTTACTTCCTTTCCAAATTAATGACGCCCTAAACATCAATTTACCCTGGACGGGTTGCCTAAGAGACAAGTATGGTTAACGCTAGACCACCAGCACTTGAGTTTTTGCATAATTAAAGTTCACGTTCTATAAAATCTGAAACTCAACGTAATGTGTGAATGGATGCATTTTAGAGTAATCAGTCCTTTCTACTTTCACGAAATGACATGAATGTACTTGTGTATTAGTATATGCCATCCTTCTGTCACACTAAATCGCTCTTGCTATACCAAGTACCTTCTCTTCTATCGTTATTTCGTTTTTTTTTTTTTCTTCACGAAGCTTGTCTAAATTAAACAAAAGCAACTCTAAATATTGCTATATTGCTATGGCGCAATTGAAGGAATAGAACTAAATTAAAGACCGGAGATGTAGCAGAGGAAAGGAACGAAAGAAACAGAAGTTGCAGCAGTTTCAGAAACCAACCGGACCTCCTGTCGCCAGAGGCACATCCTGTAGGTCTTTGCGAATCTAATAGCTGAGCACTCAAGAGTTAGAAATAACTTTTATTTCGAAATGTTAAAATGTACATAGGTAAAGACTACTACAGAGCAAGCCTTTCACTGCGGATGCCCTTGGAATTACACGACATTGCAATAATATCATAACAAAGATATGCTTCGCTGGTTACCTCCCCTTTGTTTACTTCATAGCCGCTTTCGTTAAAACAGACTTTCCGTCGGCGCTTCGTGTTTCATTAACTTTGCACAGCATTCGGGGCATTTAAGCTGAAGTAATAAGTGGAAGGACGCTCTAATGTTGACTTATTTAGTTATTTTCAAAAACGTTTGACGGAACTTAACATCCGACACAAAAAAAATATATATTTTCCTTTTTTATGAGCTTCTTCAAGAAAACTATTTTTTATTATTCACTTAATATAACTTTAAAAATATTTGTGCCATTTAATGTAATCACATTATGATAATTACCACCCTCAGCAACGTCGTGATCATGTCACGGTCGTCATGAAATCACCAACATGATCTCTTCTGGTGCCTTTCACATTAAGTCATTTCCTTGCTCTCCCAATTAAATTTTAAATTTATATATTTTTTGAAACTCTTCTTTAATATTTTGCGAAGTGACTCTTTATTCACCTTAATGCTCAAAGTCAGATCTGACATTAATTAATTCTTTTGTTACTGAAATGGGTAGGTAATAATTGCTTTTGATTTACTACTGCAAAGTAGTTTATGATGCAAGTCCCTCGTTATTCTAGGTGCATGCTTTTTAAATTTTAAAAAGATGAGGATATTGTAGAAAAGTTCTTAAAATTCTCAGGTTTTTAGTCTTTAATACACTTTGTAATCATTAGCGGGCATAATAAAGCTTGAAACCAAACTTATTTATAATCAATAACATTTGGCCCTGAATGACCCTTTGCTTTGGTGGTCAACCCAAATTGTACACCTCCCTTTGTAGGGGGTTCAACAAGTGTTCTACTGACACGGGTGGCCGAGGTCGTTAAGGTGCGGACTCGTGAGCTGGAGGTCTGGGGTTCGAATCTCACCAGGTCCGTCCTCCCTGACTGAGGTTTTTTCCAGGTTTTCCTCAGTTCTCATAAATAGCAAATGCCGGAAAACTTAGGCTTGGACGTTTCCTTTCTTAAAAAAAATCCTTTCCCAATATATCATTTCATCTCATGTATCATCAGTGTTCACCGTCTGTGGTGCCTTAGTAGTAAAACCGGGCGTTAAACGCTATTAAAAAGAAAAAAACAAGTGAACTAAAATTAAACTATTAAGTTTGCACATCAATTATGTAGCACACCAACAAAGTCTAGATGCTAGGTCCGCAAAAATTAAAAAAAAAAAATAAAAAAAAAAAAAAAAAAAATGTGACTCATTAGTTTGATTATCATATGATGATAGATTTTTTGGGATATTAAAGATAGATTGGTGTTTTTGGTTCTTTGATTTGTTAAGTTGACTGCGAAACAAATTGTTATTTGGCTTACCTTCACTGGCCTGTTTGTGACATTAGGATGCATTTCATAACTGCATTATATATAATTCGTGGTATAAAATAAACCGTTTGTATAGTGGCATTTTAAAATATCCCTTAAACATGAAGACAAAAACATGATGGGTTATTTGCAGAACTGCCAACATTCATTTTTACCAGAACAATAATTCGACCATAGTTGAGATTGACAGAATTTTCAGCTAGTAATGGGGTTTTAGGCAGGACTCGCAGGTCCTATCTCCCATTTTATCTTCTTTTATTCAGTTGGTTTTGAATGCGGAACCGAAAGTGCCAGACAAAATGGGCTGGTGCTGAATACTGTGTGACGATCCTCATCTCACCCTTTTCGTTCGGAGCGTAGGCACAAACGGCTAGCCTTGAGCAGGACGGAAGTATCGAGCATTTCTCCTCTGTCCCTACTAATCCATTACAAGAAATGCAATGCATAGATTCTTTTGATAGTGTTTAACGCCCGTTTTTACTACTCAGGCACCACAGGCGTTGGACACTTATAATACATGAGATGAAATGATAAATTGGGTAAGAAAATATTTAAGGAAGGAAGCCTCAAGTTTAGGGTACCTCCCGGGCATTTGCTGTTCACGAATCCGCGCCTTACGACCTCGGCCTCTTTTGCCAACACATAGTATTACTAAAACTGTTCGTACAGAAGAAACCTTATACTACTAATCATTTTGGGGTATACATTCAAGGCTACTGGATATATCCACTATAAGTTTAGGACGTATCTCACTCAGGTTGTCTAGAAACGTTTCCAATGAATTGCTGTGTTATCATACTCAGAGAAACCAACTCACATCTAAAACGGTTTTTGCTTGATTTCTCTTTTTTAAAAATAAAAAATTATTTGTTATGGAACAACTGAAGTCTCGACATACATATGGCATATGAAATACCATTATATCCTCATAAAGTTACAAGAATTGCTGGGCTCCTTTCAAAAAATCTCTCTAATATTTATTTCATAAGTAGTTAAACTAGAACGCGCAAAGACGACCAATTCATCGCTTTTGATTTTCTAGCTCTCATATTTTCAGTGTTTTCTATGGTTTTGTAAGTTTTAATCCCGTTCAATGATTTTTCCCCCCATTTCAGGCGTAATTTTTAAAAATAATATCAAATTTATCATCAGTCCCATTTGACCGCCTCTTTACCCACGTTTCTTACGTGGTTTATTGCTTAGTTGTAACAGACATCACTGCACAACAAGCATGTTTCAAAATCATTGAAGCCTAGTGCGTGAGTCATTGTTCATCAGCCCTTGTATCCGTGTCTAAAATTTCGTTTAGCTTTTCATTTTCACGTAGCTTTCATCGACTACTATCACCATCACTCATGATTGATTATAGGGACGAAGGAACATCTAAGGCGGCTAAACGCAGGACATATCAAATAGGGTTATAAAGAAAAACAAAACCAAAGGCAGTTGTTCGACATGTAAAAAGTTGTATGTGTTTTTTGTATAATCCTAAACTCTGCAAAAAGTGTCATACCAATACCTCTGAGAATGTTTCAGTGTAACAGATTTCTGTATACATAAAACCCGTATTTGTATAACTTGTGTATTTTTTGTACAGTTACTATATAGCATAGAGCAAACCCATAAAAACGTATTATAAATTTTTTCTTATTTTCGAGAAAACACGCGCTTAAACTTGAAATAAAAAATAAATAACCTCCTCTTTTTTAGTAAAACCATTTTGCCAGAGGTGACCTATAAAAAAGAATAAAAGAATGATCGAACAAATGTGTGAATGAATAATTGAATTACCAATAAATTAAATGAATAGGCAAAGAGGCCGGGGGACATAAAGCGCTAAACATAGGTGATACGTGGATATCTGAAATCAGAAGGTCTATTCAAGCTGAATTCCAAACTGGTTCGCAGATCAGAAGCCATATTGTTCCCTCTACATCATACAATGGTCTGGTAAGTAAGAATTTTATCGGCCTGAGTCAATTGATTTGATTTATTTGCGTACGCTCTTTAACATCTCAGGTCATCAGAGCCCCATTCAATTCAGGGCATGAAACGGGTGATTTTACTCAGAGGCCTCTTCATTAATGCTTGAGGTTATTTTACATGCTGTAAATCTACCTCATGGGACCATGGCTTTATTTCCCTTCCGAAGTAAGCCACACTTAGGATTTTTACGCCCGAAAATTCCATCGATCCTGGCCGGTTTGAACTCGTGATCTTGGGTTTAGGAAACAAGTATGGCTACTACCATACCGCCAGCACTGACGGCCCGAGTCAAAAGAGCATTTAAATACGTGATACTAAGCGGACACCAATTATATACAAACTCATTCCTGAAGCTAAATGCAAACTGGATTGGAATCTGGCTTGCAGTTTATAAGCAAAATCGTTTCCTCAGTAGGCTAGAAGGTAATTAGGAAATAAATTCATAATTTTAAGTGACAAAAATTATTAAAAACCCAAAAGAAAGTAGTAATGGTCAATTGACGCTAACGAGCGTTTTAAGGGATACTTAAGTTCGGGCGTTCTAGTGTTAAGTTGTAGGGGGGTTTTAAAAAATGAAAAATAACTTTGTTTAATTTTCACACAATCTTAAAAACACAATCTTATCCAATCTTATTAAGAACGTGGATGCAATTTTAGCAGTCCTTCAGCGATTTCATACCCAAAAGGATTTAACAGCTGGTGCATTGGGTTTGAGCTCTTTCGAAAGGTCGCCAGATATTAACCCACAAGACTATTAGTAATGAGGCTATCTGAAGGAATGGTTGCTCCTTACAAGATCTCCCACAACGATGAGTTGAACTCCAATGGCATGACAGTGGGTAATGATGCAAAATTTTCCTAAAATTGTGTAAAAAGCCAGTACGAGAATTTTTAAGATTACCTAGAAAATGATGATAACGCGCAATTAAAGTTAATTTTGCTTTTGAAAAATTTTTACAATTCTCAAATAAAGTTAAACTTAATTTTATTTACTAGTAACGTTACTACAAATCTGGTGTTATGGTTACCTCCGAGTTTCCCGTATTTAGGCTCGAAACAAAAAGAGAAAGGTAAACGCAAAGAGAGCAAGCACTATACATTAAAATATCAACTAAACATTACGTTATACGAAGAACGCTTTCAAGACGGCTGACAAATACATTAGCAGAGATTTATCTCTGACACTTCGGCAGTGACCTCTGTTGGTTAAATCATGAACCAGCACTACCATGAATTTGCAAGAAATGAGCATCTCTAACGCTGTGTAATTGGCTGACGAAACAAGGAGACATAGCTCCGGTTGGAATCTTCCGCTCACCGTGATATCGTACTGTATCACAACATGGCCTTCATGAACAGGCAACATGTTGCGTCATGAGGTCATGTAAAATAGCTCTATTATAGCATGTGTCAACATTATGAGTCTGTGTATTTTTGCTTTATTTAACAGCAATTAACTTCAGGCTCTAAGCACCTGCTGCGAATGCTAAGAGGAAAACCTTCCAGAGTGAATGGTTAAAGGCAGCGGTTGAGAAATGAAAATGATCGCATCCGCAAACGTCAGTGAATACTTTTCCAAATTTTTCTTTACATCAAGCGTGGTTCCTTAATGTGCTCCTGAAGACATTATTTTTGGGATTTCAAAGTTTTCCTAAACCAGCTTTCACTCAAGGAAATTTTGGTGCACTATCGCTTATCGTGTCCCAAAACAGCGGAATGCTCAAGAGTAACTTGTGGTGAAATAGAGATAATGCTGATAAAGCTACACGTGAAATTAAATATGCACTACAAAAATTACGTTCATCATTAGCAGTACAGAGCGATTGACGATAGAAACAGAAATTGAGATGAAATCGTGATTGGCGATGAAGTGTGCAAAATGCACCTGGAACTTAAGTCACAAGGTTTTTACGCACTCCTTTAATATTAAAATTGTAGTCTCAGATCATTAAGATTTAGTGAGCTCTGGAATCTTCTTATAAGTTTATGAAAGGCCTGTATCCTAATAGAGATATTCTTTGTCTAGTAAGAGTTTTATACTGTACGTTAACTCTTACATTGAGTGATTCTAATAAACAACATATAATATTTTCTTCCCGTTAACTACTGAAATGTCCTCACATTCTCAGGAATATGGTACGTAATGGAAGAAAGGTAGAGAGAACATGCGAGTTGCAACTTGTATTTGAAGTTTTAATTAATTAAATAAGACAGCGATAATTAAATCCAAACAATAATATTATTATTATTATTTTAGAGAGTGTTATATTATTTACGGAATTTATCCTTAAATTTAAATTATTAACATGGTATTGCATTCTTTGCGTACGTTTCTTAGGTATATTAAAACTCCAGGCAATCACGCGAGTTTCATGAACTTATTTTGGTCCTGATTACTCTGACAGTAATTCCAATTTAGTAAGAATATTTTGTAGTCTCATCAGATTTCCATTGTAGAGTCCCAAACTTGGAATGGCTAATATCCAGTAGCTTTACTGATTTGCATCCTGCTCCTACTCAGTAGGTCCTTAGCCAAAGTGATTTTGGATGTTTTACTTAGAATTTTATTCAACACTTAACCAGGGAAGTTCTTCCTACTTATTTTATGTTATTTCTAGGTCCATTGTTATTGTAGATGTTTTTATTTATTTACTAATGCTGCAGAAAGGTTCTGGTCCTATGAAGTCAATCTTAGTCTCTTCTTTTTCCAGTGTATTTTCCGCTTCATTACTTTCTCTGCCTTGATGTCCAGACACTCAACAAAGTTCTAATTGATTCTTTTTGGAATGATTATGAGAGCTTGGAGACATTCCCATGAAAGTGCTCTAAATATATTTGACTGTCTGTGAAAATAAGTATACGTTGAATAATATAATTTATCTTTTCGCAGATATTAAAACAGATAAGAAATGCAATTACTTCTGCCTTAAAGAATATAACAAAGTTCTCAATACTTAAGGAGATATTCGTATTTGGAGGTATTCAATTAAACGCAGCTTGTGAAGAATTTCCTACTATTGAGCCATCTGAAAAGAGGACGAGATGACTTTTAGGTATAGCAGGTGAATTTTTCCCCCATCCAGTCATGGGAAGCTGATGACCTGATATGTTAAGGAGTGTCCTTAAATAAAATAAATGAACAACAAATCCCGTCCAGTTAGGTCGTTCTCCAATTCCGGTATGGTTGTGGAAAACTGGCAATAGTAGGCATAGAGTCAGATGGTATTCAGGCACTGTGTTAGATAATATTGTGTTTCTTATTTAAATATCTCTAGCGTTGTAATAGTTTCTCTTCAATTGCACATAATATTAATTCTACAAATCATCAGTCTGGTCTCTGCTTTAATATATAAATATATGGACAAAGTTCTAAGTAGAAAATAACTCTACATAAGCTCCATTTGCGAATCCCTTCGATATCTGCCACGGACGACAGAATTCCTACCATAATCTGTTACATTCGTCTAGTTTACTAGCACGCGCAAAGGTAGCTTAAAATGCCGAGTAACGTTTCAAAATGGAACAAAAATTAGTTAATGACGTTCGCCATTATTGTATTGATTCGTGATAAAATTTCAGCCTAATATGATTGGTAGTTAATGTTTGACAACCATTTGAACATCAGCAGCGAAGGCTATAAATGAGTTCAAAAAAGTCGAAACGTGCCGAAGTTCAAGCGCTCCGAAGACATACCTTGATCTGCCATATTTCGCGGTGCATCTTCGGCCAGTATACTACGAGATTTGACTGTCTGCTTACCGGAACATTCCTCAGACTGGGTCTACACCATGCCATGCCATTCCTGGACTCCGTGGAATCTGCCATCCGATTTCTCTGGTCGCACTTTTCAATGGAGCTACGGTTAGCCCGTCGAGGCATGTGAAAGCAAGGCGAGGTGTCACTACGGTGACTACGGTACTCACAACACGACCTGGGACACCGCCACAGATTCTGTGCCTTCTGTGTTGACAGCAGTCATTACGCGTGCCAGATCTCCTACCCACTCCATCTTAGGGCTCACCACGGCTCCGACGCAATAAACCACCGCAGCCTCTCTGCCACTACTACAGCGTCTCACCAAACAGCTCCAGCAGCACCACCAAACCTCTCTCTGCTTCGGTCTTTGCTCTTCAGATGCTCCAGGTGCGCCTTCTGCTGACCCTAGAGTGTCCATGGTACCTCTGACGTTACTAAAGGAAATGGACTTTTCGAACCCCTCTCTTCGGGGAGTGTCCGAATGGGTTGAACTCTGCGGGTAAATTGGGTACTCCCGATTGCAATATGTCACATGGGAGTGCTACAGGCATGTACCATGCTGGCGCAGGTTAAGTCCTCACACGCTGTTTGTTGTGGGGAGGGTGGTGAGCTCCATAAATGCTCTGGTAACTAGCCAGTTAATTTCGGTTAACGAATGAATAGGCCTTTGCTAGGTAAGGCCGACCGACTAGTGTCATCTGGTAGCTATTCCGTGCGGAGCTCGGAACAAATTGCGTTTGGGCAGCGTTACTTACCTGCAGCCGAACGAGGATCGATTTCGCTTCTAGGTGCCGTCCCAATGCAAAAATTCCCTTCGGTTCTGGGCAGGTCCCTGGTGATGCACGTTGATCGTAAGGGTGGGAGTCCTGTAGTAATCACTGTGGTCATTATCTGTAGAATACATGCAATGGCAATTTCTTCATCTTTTATCATACTACAGCCATCATCATTGTCCTTTATGTTCATCAGCTCCGAACAACCGGCATTGCTTGAGTATATATAACAAGCTCCTCAATTTAAATGAATCAACTTCCAAAAGAAGTCTTCACTATGGAAAATTTATTCATGCTTGGAGAGGAACAAAAAATAAATAATAAAATGTCAATCTGAATTAAAGAGAACTGGATAAATTAGTTCTACTGTATATTTATTTTCTGATTCATTTACTTCGTTTTGTATAATTTCGTTAGTGCACGAGAGTGATTCAAATTTAAACCGGATGTTTGTTTTCTGAGCTAGGAGAAGTCGGTCTAGTGAAACTATACTTGCCTTCTAAACCCAAGATCGTGGGTTCAAACCCGGCCAGGATCGATGGATTTTTTCGGGCGTAAAAATGCTAAGAATGGCTTCCTTCGGAATGGAAGTAAAGCCGTAGGTCCTGTGTGGTATATTTACGGCACGAAAAAGAACCTCAAGCCTGAAAGAAGAACCCCAGAGCAAAATTTGTCTGCCGTTTCACGCCCCGAATTAAATGGGACGCTGAGGGCCTGAGCTGTTAAAGTGCCAATGAATAAACCAAATCAACAACAATGCGCTAGGATAAATAGTTGGGCGGGCCCACAGAGGTAGTAGGTTGGGATGTGTGGAGGAGAGCGATCCAACGTATGGTACTGCATTGTGCATTGGTCGTTTCGTCGCTATGTCTGAGAAAGAGGTTATACCATCCGTTGCACGGTGGATGATCATCCGTTTCCTAACTAAAGAAAATCAACAGAGATTTTGTCCAGACTTGGATACAGTTGGAGAAACTATATCTTCAGAACCCAAGTGTTTAACTGGCACAAGAAGTTCCTTAGCGGTCGTGATGCAGTGGAAAATGATTGTCACGCATGTCATCGTCGCATCACTCCGGACAACATTAAGGCCATTTGTGACATCGTGGAAGGTGATGGACGCCTAAGTGTGCTGCAATCGCTTCAGATGTCAGCAAAAGTTGTGGAATTGCACAGATCATTCTTTCTGAAGAACGCGGATTTCGGAAATTGTCTGTGACCTGGGTCTCACGTCTCCTCACTAATGAACACAAAAATGTTCGAGAGGACATCAGCCTAAGACTTCTAGGTCTGTTTGAGAAAAAAGGTGAACAGTTTGTGATCGAGTTGTGATCTGTGATAAGACATGGGTACACCAATACACCCCAGAAAATAATAGAGCAAGTATGAAGTAGTGGAAAGGAGATAGGGGTGTTCTGGTCAAGGTCAAAACTCTCCTGTCGGCCGAAAAGTTTCGGACACTAAAGGCGTCCTGCTCATCGACTTCCTTCATGAACGAAGGCTGTGAATGTGGGGTATTACTGCTAACTGCTAGACAACGCCTATCCCATTCTTGGTCACATACAGCAACATGATCAGGGATCACTGGACACCCAAGAGAACACCCTTCTTTCAGTCACGATTTATCCCCTTGTGATTACTACATGTGAAAAGATAGAGCGACGACGCAGAGGTTGAGCACGTAGTTGTTGGCGCTCCTTTTCTTTCTTTGATGATGGAATAAACAAACTATCCATCCAGTGGATAAACGCATCTCTGTTGAAAGAAACTATGTAGAAAACTAATATAATTCGATTTAGAAGCGTATATATAAATACATCTATTTTTAATAAATCCGGTTTATATTTCAATAACTCGTAGTATTTGGCGTTTAAACTTGATTCATATTTCGTGATGAACAAATCTTCTTATGTAATATATTCGGGTTATTCCTGGCATAAAACCTGTATGGGCGTTTTCAATTAGTTTTTTTACAGTCCCTAAATCATGTGTTTTTTTTTTTTTTTTTTTTTTTTTTTTTTTTTTTTTTTTTTGCTCAGCAAGTTGCTGCGTAAAAAACTGAGCGTGACGTTGGTAGAGCAACTGAATAATTTTCCAACACCGGGATTTCTGCAACTGTAATTTGTACGCCATTAAAAATGTTTCATCTTCGATATTAAAAAAATGTCTTTGTAACAAATAATTAAATCGGTATTCTTCTCTCTCCTATTTTTTTTTTCTTTTTTGCTAACATTCTCATTAGAGTAATGTCGGTCCTGATGGTGTAGTGGTTTTACCTTCTAAACCCAAGGTCGTGGGTTCAAACCCGGCCAGGATCGATGGATTTTTTCGGGCGTAAAAATGCTAAGTATGGCTTCCTTCGGAAGGGAAGTAAAGCCATGGGGGTCGTACATTTACGGCACGAAAAGAACCTCAAGCATGAAAGAAGAGGTCTCTGAGCAAAATTTGTCGGCCGTTTCACGCCCGAAATTGAATGGGACGCTGATGACCTGAGATGTTAAAGAGAGTCCTTAAATAAAACGAATCAAATCATTAGAGTATGAAATAAAAACTAAACTGTATGAATGCCAGAGAATTCTCGCGAAATTAGAGTAATAAAGGGAATATGATAGGGAAGAAAACGAATATTTTCAGATCACAAAATTGAGTTAGTAATGTAGGAAAATTAAGATTAAGGACAGAAAGAAAATAGAATTTCAAAGAACTGGAAAGGTAATGAGAAAAATAAAAATAATATATATAAGAAACCACAGTGAAGTTGTTGGAGTTATGAGTTGCGTACTGGGAGAAGCCAGTCGTCAAGGTTACTTAGTGCATGAGAATGTAGTAACTTGTAGTTACTTTGAGGGAGGCTTTGTCAATGAATAACCAATTGTCTTGTTCTGTCAAATTAGAAGCATGTGGTGGGTGTTAAAACCACAAGGTTGAAACCACAAGGATTAACATTGCCATTGTGGCTATTGATTTTTGAGTTGGATTTTTGTTGTGATTGAAATTAGTGCTTTTCTGTAGTCCTTTGCGACATTTTCTTTCATGAGCTTCCTTAGATATCTCAGCAGAAATGCGTATTAGACTTCTTTGGTTATTGTGCAAACATTCTGAAGAAAATCTACCTGCGAGAAACTCAGGGTATCCCAAATAAAAGTGGCTATGATGTAAGTGTGGTTCATATCGAATATTACTGTCAGCTTTTAAATGTAACATAAAATACAGTTCTGTCTCATAGTATGGTTATCATATTCGTATAAATTTCCTTAGATTTCATACTATTTGTATGAAAGTTCTGAATCGGTTATTCGATTTTTATTAAAATTACACATTGGGTTTCTTAACGGAACTAGAGGAAAAGGCATATTGAGAGAAAAGAAGAAAAGAACAAAGAATGAGCTTAATAAGAACTGGAAGAACAGATATAATGTTCTATTGCTTCTGTGTGTCAATGGGAATAAAGATAAGATTGCGAATAAAATAAAATGTTAAATGCAATAAGATCACCAAGAAAATGAATAATGGAATCGGAAGATAGAGAAAAAACTAAACTTTATTTTAATCATATCATCACAACTGGTGCTGTTTTCCGGTAACCAAATTTCCTTCTTCTATGTCCTTCAATTTATCCGGACATCCCTATGCACCCTCCATTAATATATTCTTCGGTTGGCTTTTTTCTTTCTTTGCTCTGGTAGCCATTCCATTATATTTTTCAGTAATATTTACTCTGGAATTTTTGACACATCATTTCCTTAAATAATGTCTAAAATAACTCGTTTCTCTTGTACTCTCGTAATTTGATTTATCCGCTTATTTACTTTTTTAAATCTTTTTTTTTCTTCATTCTACATTTTTCAATTGATATTAAATCATTAATATCTTGCTTAATTCTTATTGTATCCCTAGTATGAACACAACCTTATGTTAAAATACTCTAAATTATGGTTCAATATGCTTATAATTTTGTGATATTATTTTTGCTCAACCAAATTAAATTTAAAGCGCTTTTTGCATTTGTTTTGGTTTTGTGTTTCTATTTTTAATTTCCTCCCTATTATCTCCTGAATAGCATATTTTGTACTTAAATAAGTAAATTAAGAATTATTTTTTAATTCTTCTCCATTATAATAGTTTATTTTTCTAAGCAAACATATTTAGTTTCTTCATACTTGATTAATGTCTCCATTTTTTGTCTTTTAGATCTCTTGTCACACATTTTTTATCATCAAGATTTTAAGTTTGTGCTATCCGTCACCGATGATGGGTGGCCGAAGTAGTTAACGCGCAGACTGATGACCGCTCTAGTGAGGTCTGCAATTCGAATCCCATCCTCCCTACCTGAGGTTTGTTCCAGGATTTCCTCAGTCCTCATAAATGGCAAATACCGGGTATCTTAAAATTTGGTCCTGGAATGTTTACTTCCTTATAAAAATTCTTTACTAGTTTACATTTCACCTCATGTATTACCAGTGTCCACTGCCTGTGGTGCTTCAATAGTATAAAAGGGTGTTAAACACTTTAAAAAAAAAAAAAAAAAAAAACTATCTGGTCGTCTGCAAAAGGGAGTTGATACTTACACACACACACACACATACGTAATACATATGTGTATGTGTTTGTTTAGAGTTAGTATCCCCATTGGTTGACATTTTCTTTTACATCCCTTAGTCTTTAGTGCATTTATTGTATCAAAAAACTTCTCCTACATACCTTATTCAAATCTCAATAGTATTCTAATTTTTATGCTTATACTTTACTTTGAACAAACTGCTATACGTGATCTTCGTTGTTGTCTGTAACTTTTATATAGTACTTAGTAACTTGTAAACTTTGTCATTTTTACTAAATCCTTTTTCAAATTCATCCACAATTCGTCTTTTGCTTTTTGTTGCATCATTATTTCTCATAGAGAAAAATCACACCTTTTAAGGCCTAGTGACCTCTGTGGCCATTGGATTAGAACGCCCCTTGCTGTCAGAAACGCATACACATCTGATCTCTACTGGATTGGAATGAATTATTAGGGCCGGGAAGGATCGGGCGGGCAGGATCAGTGAAGTACATACCTAGACAGGATATATTCCCAGATGGAACACCCCGGTGGGGCGGAACTCCACTACCACAGAGTTAGAGCCCCTCAGCAGGCCACTTCCACACTAGACGCCGAAACGGATACCTTTCGAAAGCGCAAGCCACTGTCATACCAAACACCGCACCAGCTCATCTCGCTGGCACTTTTGACCATACTCATGTAAAAGAACAACCCATCCCAGCATTGGCCTAAGTGACGTGGAGAAACCACGAAAAATACCATGGTAAGGATGCAGGAATTTGAACTTGGGACCTTCCGAGTGGTAGTCCCAAACAGTAGCGCTCAAGTCATTCCGCTCGGTATCTAAACATTATTGCGGTAGTGTATTGTCAACTAAGTTGCTGTCTTTGCTTAGATAATATTTTCTAATTCTATGGATTTAATTTACATTATTTATATTTACATTTATAAAATATTTGTAATATTTATAGCATAGGGGTTCAATAATCAAAATTATTCACTAATATTAGGGGTATAATGTGTCCCGATAAAACATTGTTGAAGTCATGCTGGTAACAGTTGATATTTGATTATATGTGCAAAGGATATAAACTCTGCTTATGCGCATCGACGAAAATGTTCATGATTTGGCTTAGGAAAGTGACGCAGTTTGCCAAGAGTAGTGGGGAAGGAAAGATGCACGACTCAGTTCTTTCCATCAGCGTCCTTGGACGGTACCGCATAATTATTGCAAAATCATGAGGTAATACCATTAAAAGGCTGCATTTTTAGCTATAAAACACCTGTTCTTTATAGTATTTGATTTATCGTAAATTTCCTGTGATTATAATATGTGATATAAAAGATTTGTAGAGATTAGCATTGGAGTACGTCCCTAGTGCCCAGCCATTTACTTAGTAGTGGCAAAAACGAGGAAATAAGTGAGTGCTCTTTGGGGATTGTGACAATCTGTGTAAAAGAGAAAATGGGGAGAGTGAAATTAATTATTTCACTTATGTGGTGTCATCGTAAAATCGATCAATGAAATGAAACAAAATTGTAAATTTTAACCAATTACAACCCGATATTGCAGTGATATTATATAATGTTTACCAAATCTTTTTACCGCGCGACGTGCATTTGTCTTCTAGTCAGTGTAGCCAACTCTATACCCTCACTAGAATTCTCGGCCTTTTGGCTAAGATCAAAGGGTAGTATCTGTTCATATCACCTTAATATTGGGGGGCCAGAATATTAAACTGATTTTTGGAAAATGACGGAGTGCTAGGAGCTTGCTGCACTTCTGTCACGTGACCTGGCATTGCAATGAGGTATGGGGGAGGGGACATATTTAGATATCTGTGGCAGGGAAGAAAGAAGTGGTTTCGCATGGCTCAGATTAGGGGCCTGGAAAGGAAACAAAGTAATTAATGTTCTTGAGGAAAGAATTTGCCCATTGTGCGGAGAAAGCGATACCTGGAGTCATATTTTGGCAGAATGCAGGGAGACGGAGATTTTAAGAAGCGAACATTCATCACCGCAATTTTTTAATTCCAATAGAAGTTGGAACATCTGCCGGGAAGTGTTGCTGCATAAGAGATACTCACACAATTTGGGAGTATTTCTAGAGAAGACCTGATAAAGCAGTGAAGAGGGAGGAGTTGGAGAGTGGGGGTAAATAAATGGGAGGGGGCTCAAGAGTAGGGGTTTAATTTATGTTTGTATATTTATATGTAAAATTGTTAATAGAAAACGTTCAATGTAAGTATATTGATGCATGTAGATCTGTATGTATGTATATGGTCATTTTCATTGTTACAAAGACGATATTAGCATGTACGACCGTAAGGCCCATGCGACATTTTTATTTACTTGAATGTACAATAAAAAGTTCATTACTTACTATAGTTCCTGAGCACGCATCACTGGCCACTTTCACAGCCCACTCATTCAAATTTAATAACTGTGATTTCAATAATCGTACATTTAACTAACTTAATGTGTATTCACTCAACAATAGTTTTTGCATATTCAAACAGTCTAAAATCATATTGTAAATTGTGTATCAATATCTAACCAAGCAACCATAAATTTTAATAAACAATTGTTCAGAATGGTCAAATGTTAATTCTGTTTTGTTCTTCTCAATTCGTATTAGTAGCAGTATAAAACGGTAGCGAATTTCGTCTAATTCAGTCCTACGGTTTCTGAGTATGTAGATATTCATAAGTAATTGAGTTATATAATTCAATTTATACAATTGTTAATGCTCTGTGAATTAATTTAAAATTACTTATTCTTAAATTATTCATTAAATAATCCAAACTCTTTGCTCTTTTCTATTGACATTCGTCTGTTGCAAGATGACTCGAAAAGGTTAAGTATTCATAATACAAATACACAATTATTATAATTTTGTAAGTCAATTTGGGGGAGATGTGTTTACCTTAAATTCTAATTTTATTCGTGAAATAGCGCTAATAAATCACTGGAAGTTTTGATCTTTTCAAATAACTCACTACTTTCGTGAATTTATTGGCAATTTCAGACTCTCTGGTGATATTACTTGTGCTAATAGACCTCTAAGATAAGTACAGGTGTAACGCTGACGATATTGCCAATCTCTTCCTGAGGGAATGAACTTATGAAGAACAGTGAATAAAGAAATACAATATGAAGATATAAAAAGACTATATAAAAAGAACACAGAGGTAGGCAAATAATTACGATGAACTATTACGCGAATAAAAGCTAAAATAAGGAGAAAAACAGGGAAAGTGGAATAATCCTGAACTAGAAGTGTTATGGAGCACGAGATTGCGAAGAATAAGAAAGTTTATGATGATTATGATAACTAACTTGTTTCCTAAGTGCCACGAATGAACACTACCAGAGTTTTAAAAACAACTATAAAGCAGTATATCCCAGAATCGGTACATTTCCGGGAAACAGCCCGGTGATTACAGCTCTTAATAGTGCTAATAACAATAAACATTGTACATTGTTGTCCCTTGCAACATGTTATGACCTTTGCTTCTACCGCAAGACCAGCAATTGCCCTTGTTTTCTTTTTCTTTGATGATCTTCAGCGAATCTCCAGCTCGCATTCCATTGTTCAAACAATTTTCCGTGGTTTAATTAGTAAGGCAACCGTTTATGACAAACTAGCATCATGTTCAACTATTTACTGCGCGAGTTTACCTGCAGCTACTAACGACCGTCACGATGTAAAAACTGGCAACTTTAAACGTCTTATTAGTGCACAAGAAATTACAACAGTCTACTTTTTACCTGTTGCATAGTCCCATCTAGCGTCTCACTATTTCGTAACCCGCTCAAGGTTTTTATTTCCCTACACTACTTATTCATTTTGTTTTTGTTTTTCTGCTCATACTTGACTCTCTCACGGCTTCGGAACAGAGCACGAGGCATATGACCTTAGGAGTAGCTACACAGGAAGATCTGAATTCATTAAAATATCCCTCTTTAAAAGTGGAACTTTTTAATAACAGTGCAAAAAATATTTCTATTAGGTAAGACACATGTACCGGAGGAGAAAACTTGACATTTACCCACGGCAATAAAGAATTATCTGTTCATTACGTAACATAATTGATTGCTTTAGTTTATTTAGATCAGATGTATGTCATTTTCGTGAAGCCTATATTTTACTGTAAATTAATGTAAATAGCACAGTTACTTCATGATTTATCAAATTATGTTTGGATAAAGATATTAAGAAGGTATAAAATTTAAAAAACTAAAATAAAATTCCATACTTTCTTCATATTACACATTTGAATGCGATTTTAGTAAATCGTTGTTTGCTTTTTATAAAACTCAAATATACTTGAAATATTTAGAAATATTTTTCTTTTTCATTAGAGTAACATTAACAAATGCTAATATTTCACGTTTGGATCGTTTATTAGTTAACGTTTAAATTTTAAATATTGGATATACATTTTTAACTTTTTTACCATAAAAAATAAATGACCAGGGAAGGTTAACTATTCCAATCAGATACATTTTTAGTTTATTGAAATTATTGAGAGAACATATACAGCTTTCAATCTAATAATTCAAATGGATTGGATTATTAGGATCGTTTGTGCCTACACCCCCAGAGGGAGGAAAAGATATAGTGAGGGAGATTTCGGGCCCCCAGGATCCATGGTGAGTGAGTGATGGACATAGACGGGACACCTAATATTGTTACAAATAGGAAGTTGGGTCTCTCAGCTGGTTCGATACCAGACAGTGGGCCAGAAGCTTTTCCAAAGCGCAAGTCACTGTGAAACCACACACAGCGCCAACCCACTCGCTTTGGCACTTTCGACTCTGTAACAAAACTAACGGAATAAGAGGATATGAAATGGGAGAAAGGAAAGGAAAGTCCATTACAGCGTTCGCCTAAGCATGAAATCACGAAAAATCCTGGCCGCTTCCATGAGATTTGAGGTCCCTAGTGCGAATTTTAGGCGTTACCGCTTGAACCACCCACTTGGTTAATAATTCAATACGTTAATTGCGTAGATAACCAAATACAATGAACTATATGCATAGAAAGACAACAATTTCTTTCATTGTCGTGTTGGAAGAGCCTGTTCACAAATGAGCTCTAAGCTTAGAGATTACCTAGAAGTTCATTCACCGTGGTACAGAGAAATAGTAAATCTTATTTTAAAACCGAAGTTTTCTTAAAGCAAATGAAAGGTCATTACAAAGATCAATTAACTGATTGCCTAGTAAAACCGTTATAGCATTTTGTCTTGTTTGCCTACGTTGTCTTCATTTATGAGAATATACTTTGCGAAATATCCACAACATTTATAGCTATAGTATTCTGTACGCAAAGCTTAGAGTTCATTTGTGAACAGGCTCTTCTAACACGACAATAAAACAATGAACTATATGCACAGAAAAGACAATAATTTCTTGGAATAACAATGAAAATCTCAGAAATAATATTAGTGTCGTTAAACTCTACATAAAGTATAATACTTTATGAAAAGTAATAGTAGAGAGCTGGAAATCTGGTATCTGGTTATAATATTATCATAAAGGTTATTGAATGTCATTTTATGATAGAGCTCAGCATTCTTATCTCTTTAACACACGACGAGTGAGCACGGAATATTGCCGCAGTGGCGAATCTTAGAAATGAGTTGGGCTACGCGGTGCAAAGTAAAGTACGATACAAATACAAAGATGTTATTAACGTTACCTTACAATGAGTTAAAAATATATTATAATTTTAATAAATTTACAATACAGCGTTAACACCATGCGTTCCGGTCAACTATATGCAAGCCACCAATCGAAATAATGCCGTCGTTATCAATTCACTGTAAAATGATTGAATAGTATACCCGGCAACGTTATAATATTTTTACATTATAAATATTACATATATAAACTTTTTAGGTAATTTTATTCATAGTCAATTAAATTTACAAACACTGTTACATTAAATAAAATATTTACATTATGTTTCATGTATTGTGTGACAACAGAATAATTTGTGGTGCATATTAATGCTTTCCTTATCTGCTATGTTAATGTAGATCGTCCTGTTCCATCCCCACGCCACACTTTTCCAGTTCACTGCAGCAGCAATACTCCATTACCGTTCAAAGCACCGCCACGGGTGGCCAAGGTCGTTAAGGCGCGGATTCGTGAGCGGGAGGTCTGGGGTTCGAATCCCAACAGGACCATTCTCCCTGGCTGGGTTTTTTCCAGGTTTTTCCCTGTCCTCAGAAATGGCAAATGCCGGGGATGTAACCTAAACTTAGGCCTGGAACGTTTCCTTCTTTTAAAGATATCCTTTCCCAATTTATCATTTCATCTCATGTATCATCAGTATGCACCGCCTGTGGTGCCTCTGTGGTAAAAACGGGTGTTAAACACTACTCAAAAAAAATGTTCAAAGTCCCTTTAATCGTGGTAAAAGAACTATAAATTCGAAGTTTAATGGCAAGAGCAATTAATATGAAAAAACAGAAATAAATAAAATGTTCTTTTCTTAGAAAAGTTAAAATAAAGAAAGAAAAGGAAAGTTATTATAATTGTATCTTCCCCTTTCTTTACTGCTCCTATTTATTCTTGATAAAAGAAAATGAGTCTTCTTATTTATTTACACCCAAGTAGAGGGAATAATAATAATACAAAAGTTAAAAGAGGTATTTTTAAAATGTGTATCATACACTAAATTTTAGACAGCACTTATTATTTATCGATAAAATTAGAAATTAAATTTATTTCAATCTTCCAAAACTATCCTTGTTCAAAGAAATAGTTGTCATATTTCGCGCGTATTTTGAAGGTGTAAATTTAAATATTAAACGTTTGATTTAATTAATATTATACCATTTTATCTGTATGTTATTTATATTACTATTTAAAATGTATATTTTCTGCGCTAAAAGAGGCTAATGTTGTGTACTTGGTGGAATCATTGGTGAAATCACCTGTTATTGATTTTCCTGATTTTTCCTGGCAAGATTCCACGTTTGCAACGTGCAATCAAATTAATCTTCGAATCAAATTTGTGTAACGTAACAGCTGGGCACAATGAAAATGCCATGCGCAATGCAAAAATTAAAACAAATATGTAGTTTTTATTCACTTCAAACAGACCAGTAATCATCACATGCCATAAAGTTGATAACACTGAGATAATGGTAAATTTTATAGCATTGTGCGGTTTTTGGTTTGGGTGTCACGTGTTAAAATAACTACTTTTAATGTAATCTATCTAAGAATATATCTTGTTTCTTTTCACCATAATTATCCATACTACTTTATGTTGAGGTTATTCAGACTACATTGTATATTTAGCCATTTCCCCTTTAAAAGGATAATACTTTTACAACGATTACTGTGTGAATTTTAAATAGGAATAAACAAAGGTCCTTTTAAAATCACAATTAACTGCCATATTTATTCTTATATCATTATACTGGAAAAAATACAGCTTCTTCTGTGGGGGGGGGGCTAGAAGTACTGTACTTAAAACTTATTTAAATGTAGCATCATAAAATATGGGAAATCTTCTTCCCCAACGGAAATACACTAAAATGTTATAATAAGAAAGTAGCACCAATTTGATTTATAGTGTTGTACAATTTCCAGTCCGTTCATAAATCGATCAAGAAATGAAATATAGATCAAATGATTGCGAAACAGTAAAATTAAATGCAACTGTTTGTATCATTTGCTATACAAAGATGCCACACGTCCTTCTCGCTCATCATAACGTGTTTTATCCGGGTTAATCGTTTGGTCCTTGAATGGCAAAGAATAGCGCTTGGGAGAGAAAGAGGCGACTGCTACCTGCAACGGTAACTCTAGAAAGAGCGAACTGTGGAGTGACTGCGATGGTAAAAAAGAAGAAACATTAAAGCAAGAATAGAAAGAAATAAAAAGATACAAATATAAAAGAACACGGAGGTGTCGAGTACGATTTTTTCGCAACGTCCTCACCTTGAAAGTAGATGGCCTTTAAAGTCCAGTATGAGAACCTCCGTAGTAATCATTAGGCCCTGAAATTGTTTATGTCCGAGTGATGAGTGTGGGAGTGCTCCTGCAAGTAGAACAGAAAAACATAGTTTGAAGTTTTTCTTGAATGTTTTTACTTGTTTGTTTTCTTAAAAGTTAAACCAGCTGATTGGTTCGGGCGTTAACAGTTGGAGATCACGAATTCAAATCCTTCGGCCAATAACCTGATTGAAGTTTCTGTCCATTTGTCTATTTTCAGAAAGAATTAATTCTGAATTAGTATTTGCTTGTGCCACGGCTTCATCTTGCGTTTCATGATTTATTTTCTTTCCATTTTTATGTATGTGCATCCTTCTGTGTTTGTAATATCTTCTAGGTGGCCCTGACATTGAACTGATCACCTATTAAGGGGGACATGTGTGTACTATGTATGTCCAGAGACAATAAGCTTCTTGACAAGCGCTTGCCGTTTTGTGAGTTCTAATACCAGAAGATAGGTAAAGGAAGAAAAAATAATTCGCTTCAAAAATAAAGACAGTACAATTTGTCTTTTGTTTTTTAAATAAAAAGCATAAAGAGCTCTGAAGTTATAAGCACTGTGGCTCTCTCTGCTTAATTTTTGTCATTTATATAACAGGTGGCTCGAGTTATGCGTTTCTGCAAGAGTAGATAGGATGTCTACGTTAGGCTTTTACTGATTCTCCCGATTTATTCAACACAATAATTGAAGGAAGTTTGATTATTCCTGCATACTAAAAGCGCAGTATCAAGAGCTAGTTCTATCTACCCAGTACTGCTAAGATTTACTTTTTGTCACTTTTATCTCTTATAAGTCAATGCATATGTAATCGGACACCAAGGAAGCTTACAAGCTAACAATGCTTTGAAAATGTTTATATATAAAGAGGGTATGATTATGAGAAGGCCGTTTATGTTTAAGTGAATTAATTTTCTTATTTATTGCAATGAGTTTATAACGTATTTCATTTCGAAAAGCACAAAAGCTGCTAGATTAATGCTAGTTTGTATTGTGGCGCTGAGCGAGAAGTCAGCTGTACTACTTTGGCTTGAGAGTGCTGGCTGTGTGATAACTGATAATTACCGGCATGCAAGACAGTTATAATGACAGTACTTCTGTGTATGATTTTTTTTTGTATACTCGTTTACCTTGAAGACCACATCTGAAAACTATATTTATTTGTCTTTAAACATTTGCAATTTTCCATATTTAAATGTTATTGCCTTTGTGAAGAAATGGTTCACGCCCGCCTAAAATATATTTTCTTCCAATCTTGTGAATAAATTACTAAGTTTTAAAAATAATTAAGTCATATTTTTAAAGAAGTTCAAGAACTGTCTACGTAAAACGAGAATTTAAGTATTATTATTTTTTTTTGCATAAACCTAATATAACTAGAAAATTATGTTTAACATTTTAATAATATGAAAAGAATGTTGCAATTTTAAATATGGGGTAAATTTATCTAATTTTTCTTTCGATACTGATTTTTTTTTGTAATTTTAAAAAAATACATAAAACTGATTATTGTGAGAAAACAAAGTAAAATGTAGTACAGGAAATATCAAACATTAGAAAAAAGATCTGTATTCTGTCCGTCCATCCATACATTTCTTTGTCGTTTTCATGTGTCAAACATATTGATCCTTTTTCCTCAATCACATCATAATAGTGTATTTATTATTTTTTTCCATGCAGATTTTTTATCTACCATTTTACGTATTTTCCTGTTTATGACTAATCATTTATATATTGTAAATAACAAGAAGCAACTGACAACACATTCTTTTCCCTTGATTAGTCAGAATTGACGCAATGGGATTTATCTATCTTGATTATTGACTATTTGAATATCTCCGAGTTGTAATTTCATATCATTTTAAACCCAACTTTCTATTTTGTTTTAATTGGCTCATAGTCTAAGCTGAACAAGTATCTTTTAACTGATTAGTTGATTCAGACTGGCTACAACAATTTAAGCATATCTCCATACAATCCATACAGAAACTGCTGCTGTTCATTGATATGTGATTTATAATGCAGCGAACAGGCTTCCATAATATCCTAAATAATACTTGCTAATGCCACCTGGCTCAGTTTTAGTAGTATTAGTAGTAGTAGTAGTAGTAGTAGTAGTAGTAGTAGTAGTAGTAGTAGAAGTATTAGTAGTAGTAGTAGTAGTAGTAGTAGTAGTAGTAGTAGTAGTAGTAGTAGTAGTAGTAGTAGTAGTAGTAGTAGTAGTAGTAGTAGTGCATTTATTTACAAAATATATTTATTACAAAAGGCTCGTCCACGTTGTACGGGTCCCGGGACTCAACATGCTTAAGAGATAAGGAATATATATCTACTAAATTAAATAAATAAATAAAGTATTTCCTAAATAGTGTCACAATTGTCCCCTACCCCCTACCGGTTGCCTGCCATTTCCAATCTTAGCTGTCTCACTTTGTTTAAAATTTTACCTACTCCCTCTTCCTCCGTCCTAGCTGCCAGCAAAGTCCAGCACTGCCACTACCCACTCTCCACGTTAACATAATCAGTTTTTTCTGCTTTTACTAAGTCCTTAGCCTTAGTCCCTGGAACACAAGTGTCGAACTGATTTCTTTGATGACAAGCCTCTAAGAAATCAATTAATTCGTTGTTGCTCATAAAATTGAAGCCCCTGTAACAGACACATTAAATCGACCCCACATTTTCTCATAAGGAGAAAGAGTATGACTCGTCAAAAATGCGACAGCAGGAGTCTAAATTTAATTGATTGTAGCACATAGGACGAACACACAGACATTAAGGATCAAACAACCGAACGAAAAGACATGGCTATTATGGACTTTTGCAGTATGTAGCAATTTAAGGGTCATTAAGAAAAAGAACTACAAAATGAGTAGTTAAATCTGAAAGGTTAAAAGTAAGTCTGTTTATTAGGAAAACTAAGAAAGCAGAGAACAGAGAAAGTACCGCTGTTTATTAGGTAGAATTAAATACCCCAGTTTTAAGCACAGTATTCTATTCGGTTCGTCTACGTTTTCTTTACCATTCGCAATTATACACGTTCAAACGCATAGCGATCATGGTGGAAACAGAACTAAAGCTAGCCCGTTTATAAAGTTAATTTGAAACATTTTAAAATACAGTGTTAACAGAAGTAACTTTCTTTGTAATAAACTGTTACATATATAGTAAGAGGGAGGAGGATCTTGATAAAAAGATTTTTTATTAAAGTTTTCGCAAATATTCGGAAGGATAAAATATTATTTAATACGAATATGTTAATTTTTCAGTATATTTAATTATAATTAAAGAAAAAGTGATATACAACTATTTGTACTAAGAAATCGTGAATTATTTCAATTAAGTGCTTAAAATCCCTGGGTTCATAACGTTAGAATAATCTGCATTAAGAGGAACAAGGCACAATCTATAAAATCTAGAAGTAAGGAATTTTAATTCCCTGGTGATGATGATGATGATGATGATGATGATAGTGCAATATATCCAGGTGATCACATGATTAATCTCTCGAGAGAATTACAATTGCTGCTACCAGAAAAACTACAAGTCGGAACTAATAAGCACAGTACGTACTTTTTAAATTTTTATTTTTCATTTTACCACCTTTTCACTAATAATGGTTTCCTTGGTCTTCTGGAAATTCTTGAGCATAATTTTATCACAATCCTTTCTCTCTGCACACTCGTTTGTAGTCCATATTTATCGCAATGTATAGACACAACAGTCAGATATTTTTCAAGAATAAGGTTCATTGGATTAAAATTTTCCAGTATTTTTCTAAATTCTATATCAGTTAGCTTTAATGCTGTATAAAAAACTTGAAGTCTCTAGCATCACATTGTTTTTGCAAGGTGGCAGATCAGCACAGAGCTCGCAATTATTAGAAACGCATGAATAGAAACAAGTATGGGATAAGATCATTGCAGGTAAATGTGATTGTAAATTATCAGAAAAATAAATACTACGGTTTCTTTCATTCTAAGAGCTAACACTGCTGATAGAGATACTACAGACGGCTCTGTATGAAGCTGTTAGAACCTTTGCATCATGCATTCCATGTTCGTGACGGTAACACAGAAATTTCCTCTTTTGATCCTTTCTTGCTCTCCACGGTACATCCTGTACACAAACACCAAAGCGTCACCAACCCGGAAAACCAGCTTTGCATAAATAATATCCATTCTGCTGCAGTCGCGGTCAAGACGTTTTAATTAATTCCTCTCATTGCCTCTGAAAGGCTGAAATAATTTATAGTTCAACTGTAGGAGAAGGAACTGGACGATTTTACAGTTTCTCTTGTCACAATACTCCATATTTTCACTATCTACTCTATTATACTGAAATTACATGCATAGACGCGAAATACAGTGGGCAAAACTTGTTCCTAGCAACCAATGTTACATTCCACATATGCTTACACCTGGGAAACAAAGCTGAACTGAAACATTACTCAAAATGAGTTTGTCAACAATCGTTGAAAGCTATGTTTGATTGCAGACATAATAATGAAGACCAAGGAGGTGGTGATTAATAGCCTTTACAAAATTCAAATGTTCCTGTCGATTATAATGGGAATGATTATTTCCAGAGGGCCTAAAATGGCACACTTTAACTGGGACAGTACTCCAGGTATTTTTAAATTTGCATTTTTTACGATAACTTGTTATCGCATGAAAAAAATTCCCTTACCTCCATAGAATCTGTATTCATATTTCTCCCCTTTATTGGCAATACGTCTCTTTTCGTTCAACAGTCTGGTTTTGATTAATTTTACGTTATTTTATTACTTCTGAAGTCATCAATAAACTACAGAGTTTTATCAATTCACTACTTTACGTTGAGATTTAACTCCCATTTTAACTAATTAGACATCACAGGCGGTGGACACTGATGATACATGAGATGAAATTATACATTGTGAAAGAATTTTGTTTTTAAAGGAAGGAAGTGTTCCAGACCTAAGTTTTGGGTACCTCCTCCGCATTTGACATTGCGAAGACTAAGGGAAATCTGGAAAAACCCTTAGTCAGAAATGGCGGTCCTGGTGAAAAAATCGAACCCCAAACTTCCTGCTCATGAGTCCGCGCCTTAGTGACCTCGACCATCCGTGACGGTGTTGCCTTCGTGTATTCCTATCTAACTGAAGAATAAAAAATACAATAATAATAATAATAGTAATAATAATAACAACAGTGGTAGTAAAGAGGAAAATATCAACATTTTTCTCTGCTCTTACTAAAATTAATGATTTCATTTCAACAAATCATGTTTTATATTAAGAACATAAAAATTAAATCCTTTCTAATCTCATGCTTCCAGTTAGCTTCCAAGTATGTTAAACTCGGGTAATTTTGCAACACTAATCTTCGGTAATTTTTTAAAAAATAAAATAAATAAATGAAAAGACAGGTCAATGAATATAAATTAGTTGTTTTATCCTAGGTCTCTTAATTGCTGAACATATCTCAAAACTATTTTGTTTACATATTTATGAATATTGACAGCTATCAAGATCATAAATAAACACTATATCGGGATCTAAAATGGTAGGTATAATTTTATGGTAGTAGCTTAATTAAGACAAGTTTAATTAAATTTTGTTAATCTTTTCATAAGTGCAACCCAAACACTTGACGTTCTTGAATACTTTGTGACTATAAAATATGGAGCATCCCAAATTGGAAATTGGAATAGGTCGGGTCGGAGGAGGATACTTCGGCACTTCACCCTCGCTCACGATGACTGTTCGTGCCTTCGCCCCCAAAGGGGCACTCCCTGGGAGGAACCAATGGGGCGAGGGGGTCATCGGGCAGCCAGGACCCACACGGGTGGGGACTGCGCGGAGGCATATGGGGTGCCTAACATGTCGGTAATGCGAGACTCTCAGAACGTTCAGTATTCCTTTAAGTGACCAGGAAAATAAACAAAAATCCAAGCTCATGACAAAGGAAACTTGGAACCTCCCAAATGCTAGTCACAAACGTTACTGTTTGAGACACCACGTTCCCAAGGTGAGTATTTGTTACGGTGTAAATAAAGAAATGTGTTATTTCTGCGCAAGGACATGAATAAAACCTGCCATTATTTTACTTAAAATTTGTTAAGATACATGTTGATAAAGATATGTGATTTATATGTTTCAAGATTGTTGAAACAGTTTAGTTTTTGTTCTGCTTTTCATAGGTAAGGCCTTTATATCCTGTAAACATAAGGTGATATTTTCAGCATGCTGGCTGGCATCATGGGTTGTTAGGCGTTGTTGACCTCATATTTAAATCTTCAATTACTAGCACAGCTGGATGTCAGAAAAAACATATGGTGGGAGTGTAACAATAAGAGGCCAATATCTTAGCTATGTACTTCTGACTATAAGAGCATCTGGTTGAAGCATTAGTCAAAAGGTTTCATTGCAAAAAATGCTGAATTTTATGCTCAAAAACTCATAAGGCATGGAAACTTATTGCAAATAGCAATCTTCTATTTACTTATTTTATAATAATCAAAATTGCTGCCTTGATTTTGCCATGTCTTCTTTTGACTTTGCAGGCCAGACTAGAATGTTTCACTTATTTTCTTCATTACAATCAGCGCCCCTTTGTGGTTGGGCAGTGACGTGGAAGCATCACTTCGGTTTATTTATGGACGCTCTTTAACATCTCAGGTCATCAGCGTAAGCATCACCTCGGATTAACTGCACACATCGCACGACTTGCATTTTCTGTCACATTCTGGAATGTCCCGCATTCGTACGTTCTGAATTTAATTCCAATGAAACGTAATTGCGTAATGAGCTGCAGCCTGCCCATTTTCCCACTGTCAGGCTGATGGATGCTGGGAGGCTACTGCTGTGACAGTTGCGGTCGACAAAGAACGGCATTCCTTCAGCTTACTGCCGAGGTGTTGCATCCGTCACGAACGTTCTCAAGCCTTGTACGGCAGTGACAGAGGATGCTCTGCCTACCAGGAGGACAGCTGTTTATTAATGGCTTGGGCTGCAGTCCCAAATGCGAACTCCGCAATATTTGGCGGAGGGCACAGAGACGACCGGAAATATATTGCTTAAAAATTAAGAGTCAGAATGAATTACGATAAAGTTTATGATAGTTGAAAAAGAACTCTTGCTCTTAGGACCTAAACACACCCTCAGCTGTCTGCTGGACGTTGGAAGGGGACTCTGGAACATAGTTGGTTAAGACATTGACTGCTGCGAGATACGCAGGCCAGATTGCAGAAATTATCCAGGTTTTTGCTTAACGCAAAGGTCGTTATTATTCCTGATTCTTAGGATGATATATTACAAACCTTAGTAACCTGTATTGCCTAATAAAGTGTAGTTAATATTTTTTCTATATATGTCGTTATTAGCTAAATTTTCTCAATACTATTGGAAAAGCGGAATAATCTGGCATTCACATGATATATTAATTCTCTACTACCTAAGGCCGAACACTGTAAGTGTGAATTTCAAACACAATATTTTTGCTACCCACCGTGTTTTATTTTTAGTTATTTATTCTTTTACCTAACAGTTTATACTTCACGGAAGAGGTAATTATATTTATTTATCCAATATTTTCAAACAGAGTAATCTGAAATTATATTATGTAGGTACTGCCAACTAAAAAATATCCTCGCGCAATGAGCTGGAGCTCCATCTTAATCGATCTACATATTGTGCGTTATAGTTTTAGAATATCTTGCATTAAGCATGTAAACGATACCGTAAAAGTTTAGAATGTAATTCTCATATCTCCTTTTATTGGATGAAATGAAACGTGTCATTTGGTTCCCCAAGTGATCAAATTATTGTTACAAATGGCTGTTATGAAAACTTAAGTGTTGGGTTTAACAACCAAATTCAGCTGTTTGGTCTAATCGTTTTGATGCAGTATTTTAAAGTATAAGGGGCCATCGCCAGATGCCAAAAGGTGTCATTGCAATAAATAGCAATACATTTATTGCACTAGAACACAAAAGGGTCCGTTCTATTTCTGGATAGCTTTCAGGCTACTGACAGATCCACAACCTTAACCTTTTGCACATTTTCTCTTTCGTTTCGTCAGTCCTGATGGTGTAGTGGTTACGATACTTGCCTCCTACACCCAAGAACGCGGGTTCGAACCCGGCCAGGACCGATGGACTTTTTCGGGCGTAAAAATCGTAAGTATGGCTTCCTTCGGAAGGGAAGTAAAGCCGTGGGTCCCGTGTCGTACATTTTCGGTACGAAAAAGAACCTCCGCCTGAAAGAGAGGCCTCTGAGCAAAATTTGTCGGCCGTTTCACGCCCTGAGTTGAATGGGACGCTGATGACCTGAGATGTTAAAGAGCGTCCATAAATAAATCAATCAAAAAAAAATCTTTCGTTTTAAAACGATGCCCACAACAAATATCTCTTTTCAAGTGACCAAAATTGAGAAAATCTCATGGGGAAATATCTGAGCTCTAGGAAGGGCGTTGAAATGATTCCCAACATATTTCTCTCCAGTTTGAAAGTATGGAGACGGGCGTTATCGTGGAGAAGGACTATACAAGAGCTTTTCGACTTTATGGCACGCCTGTTTCTGCAGTGTCTTCATAGCGCTTTATTTCATGCTCGAGAAAATCGACAAGCAAGAGTCATTGAAGCAGAAGAACAACTTACTCGTTACTTATTCGGTCGGATAGAATTCACAGGTTTCACTGTTGCCTTTGCCGTTTATTCTTGGGTTTAAAATGGTAGCGCCATGTACCGTCTTAGGTGAAGATACGGGACAGAAACGCTCGCTCATCCTGGTGGAACTGCTGCAGGTGAAACAAAGACACAGCAATTACCCGAGCCTGTTTCTCTGTTAGTTGATGTAGAACTCACTGCACACACATTTTTGTGAAGTTTGAAAACGGCATATATAGAACTATGGGGTTATCCCCACAAAACACGAATTTCTTTCGTTATTTATGGAATTAAATCACCCACTCACGTAATAACATCAGGAGTAATGCCGCAACGGGCTTGTCTTATTGTCTTGCAGTGACATATGCTCCGTTCGTCTCGGTATCTCTTATACTACCCCAACAGTACGCAACGGAAATCAGACGATGAGTTTCTCGTCCTCCAGCACCCTCAGCAGTAAAAACATAACCTTTCTCTCTGCCCTTCTTTACTTGCCTGCATTTCTGATGCTGGAGGAATACGAGTACTAAACAAATATCGAATATGTTATAAACAAATAACGAATATGCTTCCCACTTTTCCACCAATGATATTATTATTAGTAAAGCAGTGTTACAAACTTTTGCAAGACTAAATTTTATGCGTGTGGCCCGTGTTCATTTGATTATTCCATCCCCCAAAATAACCTAACCTAACCTACAGTTCAGTGACATAATTCAGTTACTCCATTAAATAAAATTGCAAGCACTAAGGCATAAAGGTATTTAAGATGTACACTAATCCCAACTATAAAGCATCGTAGACCCGATAAAGCGAGAAATAACTAGACGTAAGGTATGGTAGAGGGTTTGAAAGGCTTCAATCAAACACTAGTAAACAATTTGACTTTCAAATAATTCTTTTCTGGTAACTCCGTTTCCCATCCGAATTCTTGTTATCGAATCCGGTCATCTGAGCGTGGCTTAGTAGCCGCTCTGGGTGTGTCACGAGCGCCCACTCTTCACTCATGGGCTGCCTGTTGCTGTAAAACTGTTTTAAGTCACTGATGTGTCCACTCTTGTCCCATGTAGTGCTTGGGGTAAACACTGTTGCCAACCGCTTTCAATTCATATCAAATTAAACAATTAAGCCAAAAATTACAAATATAAACTAAATATATAACGAAAACTCTTGTTTCTATGTGATTAATTAACAGGAAGAAGATGAATGGCGAAGAGTTTTTACACATCGATTGTTTGTCAAGGTTTCTATGATAGTCCTAAAAGTATCTTTATTATTGAAATGTTTTTTTATTGCTGATAATGTAGCAATTTTTTTCATATATAGAACGAATGGCAAAACTTACAACACATGCAGTAAGAAGACGTTGTTAAATGAATGAAAATCGTACTCTACTTCTATACAAGGACTTCACACATTTTTCATATGCTAAATGAAACAAATGTTAAGTTCCTGAGTGTAATTGGTTCTTTCCTTAACAGACCGTGTTAAAAATACAAGATCGTTGCTGGAATTCTAACCACAAGTCTCCGGTTTATTCTTTTAATGTGACTATATACTTATTATTAAAATTTTTCTTCATAAAAGCGCAGCAAAAGTAAAAGGAGTATAGTAAACAAAAGAGGGAAAAATTTGGGGGTAAATATTAGCAGAAAAGAAGTCAAAGTAGTAAGACAGCAAAGAGTAATTGATATAACGTAGAAATAGCAAACTTGATCAAGTTACGGTCTATATGGTATACTGAATTTATATGCTTTACCATGCAATGCTCGTATAGATTTGACAAGAACAACACTTTTAATAATAATAATAATAATAATAATCCTCTAAACACAGCAATGTGATACAAAAGAATGTAATTCATAAATTAATAGCTATACTAGTAAGAGTGAAGAATAAAAGAACAAACATTTTCAGTCCTTAAAACATAAGTTCGAATCATCAATGTCATATTTGCTTCGCTGTCTTATGGGCTTTTAACTCCGTGGTGTTTATTAAGAACAATCCTCGGTGTCAAACCAAGAACATTGCGCAATATATTCATTATCTAAATATTATCACATACAAGCAGTAGCAGTCGTTGCAAAATTTTGGAGCTCACACAATACATGTGTATAGAAGATTTAATTACTCAACTCTAGAATCTTATCGAAAATCTCAGGAATTTCGTCATATTTAGAGGTTTAGAAGAATTAGCAACTGAACTGTCCACACATATTTACTTATCCATTATAAACTACTCTTGTGGGAAAATATATTTAAAATTAAGCAAAAATTAATATGAGTCATTATAGTTCGTTTTCAAAACAGAAAATAAAATTGTATTAAATGTCATAAATTAATAACATCATATTAATAACATTATCATATTTATCGCCTTTTCTACAATCTTATTCTCTTTACTTTCTCCGTTGAGCTATTTCGCCTTTTTCGATTTACCTTGATCTATTCATCTTTTCTTACTTGTGAAGCACTGCTTTCGGAAAAAGAAGTTTCCACATTAATTTTTTTAGAATAAAGCTTGTTAATTGTCACAAGTACACCGACATTTTCATTTTGGATGCTTCTGCTTTTGACTTTTCTTCCTGCTAACACAAGCAATTTTTGATTTTAAACATTTTAACTTTAATGTTAACTTTTTCTTTTTATCATTCCTAAAATTATGTGTACCTGATTTCTGTGCAACGTCAATTTAGAATAATGTTTGTACATGGTCAATATCTTAAAATTGTGTTTACTGAAACGTTAGGGTTTGCAATGTTAAGCAATTAAAACAATTCAAGAGCTTGTTTAGATGGCCGATTTCTCTAGAAATATCATTAAAATGTTGATTTTATAAGTTAGTAGCTAATTATGGCCAGTATTAACTCAGTCTGACTGTTAAAACATCCATAAATAACTTTTGACAGCAGTTGCAAAAAACGGATGGATATTGCTGAGAGTAAACTTTAGCAAGCTGTTCCGATGACGAAACCTTTTGTATCTTTTACATTTTGATTACCTGCACTAGCATTATCATGGTGTAAACACAACTACCTTAAAAGGCTACAGACTTTAGATCTTTCTTAGTTACTCTCTTATTTAGTCAGTAGTTTTGCCGAATATTAGCATAAAGTCATTTTCTCTGTTTAGAGGTGGATGCTTATGCATTTACTATTCTTCATCACCTGGACATTTTGATATGTATTCGTCGATTGCTTATCTTTCTTTTATACACCATCTGTTTGCTACAATAGAAAAACACAAGGAAGCAGTTTAACTAAAATGTATTATTTATTATGCATTTCTAAGTTTCATAGATACTTTCAAACATAAAATTCAATGATACTAATAGTTTTTTCTTTACATAAATATCAATTGTGGTGAAAAAATAAGTTACTAATGACTAATAAGAAAAATAATTAGAAGTACAATAAGTGGAAGCAAATATGACAAAAATTGACATTTTAAGAGAATCATAAACAAAATATATGAATAATATGAGTTGTAATGCTAAAGTTAGCTGTTCACAGCTAACAGCCATTCATTCCAGTACTAGGGGAATTCAATGATACTAATAGTTTTTTCTTTACATAAATATCAATTGTGGTGAAAAAATAGGTTACTAATGACTAATAAGGAAAATAATTAGAAGCACAATAAGTGGAAGCAAATATGACAAAAATTGACTTTTTAAGAGAATCATAAACAAAATATATGAATAACATGAGTTGTAATGTTAAAGTTAGCTGTTCACAGCCATTCATACCAGCACTAGGGAAATGTGATACAGGTTGAAAGTAAGTAACTGAAACGAGGAAACATAACCGGACGATTAAAGGTAGCAAGTCAAAAGGAAGTAACACACTTTACTTCATATATTTTGCATTTTCATTTTTGTAATGAAGTCTACAGCTTATGAAACAAATAAACAAAAGTTAGGCCACAAAATCAATCACTTATCTTCAGGTCTCTTCATTTTCTTTTTATTTAGATTCTGAACTTGTTAAATTGGTTTAATGTTATAAATATATTAAAGTGTAATTTCACCCGAACAAACCAAACTTAATAAAATACTTTCTAATAATAATTTAACAGATAGCAGTTACGCCATGTTCTGCAAACGTAGCAGGGCAGTCTGGTTAATTCCAGTATTTCAGTAATCACAGATTGCAATATTATTGGTAATTAAAAGCTGTTTATAATACTTAATTTATTTCTGCAGTTTGGTGTGATGATTTAAAATATTATTATATATTTTTTTATCTGTCACGTAAGATTTTTAGTAATTGAATTTAAAAGGGTTATTATTACTATTTTAGTTGAAACATGTACTTGCAAAATATTTTCATAAGCATATTTTTATAGAAAATCACCAGCATGTTTCCCATCGTACTCTAATGTTTGTATCTTCAAAGTTCTCAAAATTTCAGTAAAGCTTTTTTAAAATTTGCATATTGCCTTTTTAACTACACACAAAAGTCTGATGGTGGTCTCTTACATTGATATAAAGTAGTAAAGAGATTTGGTTCGCCAATGACATATGTGAATGTAAAAGATAAAGTCTTGAGGGAAAAAAAATCGAAAGTACTCGGGTTCCTTTGGAATTCTTTTCATAATGACTTATAGCACTGTTACTGAATAGAAAATATCATCCATTGAACAAATAAATAAACAAATTAACTGGGTTATAATTACATGCTCTTTTCCATATTAATGTACAAATTTCACTTAGGTATTAATATAAAAATAGATACTAAAATTGAGTGTTGGACATTTTAAAATATTTTAAAAATATTTTATTTAGTTTCTTTTTATAATTTTTATTATTTACTTGCGCTCATTGATGCTAATACGCATATATGCTAATACGTAAGGGGATAGATTTAAAATGTAATATGAATCCTTTGAAAACTTATTATTGTTGTTGTCGTAGCTCCTTGTGTGAATTTTATTTCAGCAAATAACTAGAGGAATAATGTCTTGTAGTGTTTGAAAGAAGAAATTCAAGGTATATGAATACGAAGGACAAACATGAAAATAGAAGGGAAAATTAAAACAATGACGCGACTTAAGTCACTTTCGCACAGAAGAGAAAGCGGGAGGAGGGTGGATCCGTAAGGTGTTTTGGTCCCGAGACAACAATAGCTCTGGTCCGAAGATGTCCTGCGGGCAATCGAATGTGGTTCGTGGAATACATTATTGTGTTAAATATGGTTTTACACTTCCACGAGCGTGATACATTCGCAGCTCTGAAGATAAGAATTTGCCATTATTTGCATACATAGAGAACTGATTGCCCCCCCTTGCTGGGGCGGGCACTATGAAAATCATTGCGGGTACTTACGTAAGTCGGAACTAGACCTATAATCATCAGGTGTTCTCCATGCTTCGCCAAAGCTACACAACACCTCGTTTCACATTTTTCAATATTGTGGCTGTTTTTTTCTCAAGATATGCCGAGTTCTCGTTGCAAGTCTTAGTGAATAAATAAACATATAAACATTTTCATTATCCTCGTCGATCATGCGTTAGAACTTGCTACACTTGTCCTCTCTAGAACTATCGATATTATTCTTCGTGGAGTAGATACACGGTATGTTTCAGTTTCACAACTCCCACCTTTGCCAGGCTCTTTCTGGTTATAAAAGTTTAAGCTTTGATAAATGAACCTCTATTTAAACTTAAGCTTCAAATAATTACAAGTCATGCATTATTGTATATCAAGAAGTCTATTTTCGCGGTTGAATTGAAGAATTGCTCATTCTTTTGTATTGAATCATGTGCAATAAACTTCTTTCTCTTAGAAAGTACTATCAAGTAGAGTGAGGGAAATTATCTTTCATCTTCTTTTAAATTAGCTCATTTTGATTCAAATTTAAGATGAAATTAACACAAACAGAAGCTGACATAGTTCGTGTTTGCATATATTCTGAAAGGTGACGTATGATATCAGAAAATTGAAACTTATAATGATATAATTTTGTTTTTAGACAGCACATACTAAAAATATTTTCTTAAACTAAGGCACTCAAACTATAAACTGCATTTTATAGCACTCAGTACTATAAAATTGTATGACATTTCGGTGATAAACTTTGATTTAATATGGAATATGTTAATTGCTTATATATTAGTCTAACAATGAAGGGAAGATGTTTTAACGTTAAAATTATTGTTATCTTTAAAATTCCTTTAAGGCAATGCATTTATTTCAGTGATGGCATTATCCAGTCTCTTGAGTTTTTTTTGGAAGGTTCACAGCTGCAATCGTCTTGGAAAACCCAATCAGTGAAAATATTTCAAACTTCAGAAAGAGATGAAATTTAGGGAATGTCATATCTGGGAAGTAGGGTGTCTGATGTAACATTCATGTTTCAAATCTAATTTTCTCATCGCTAAAATATAATCTGAAACTCGATTTTTTTTTAAGAATGATTTTATCTAGTTGGATTATAGTGCTCCCCAGTTATTGTTTTAACACTCTAAAGGATATCAACTAGTAAATTTTCTTTAGTGTCCTAAAACATTGATGTATAATATTTCGTGCACATGGAGCCGACGATATCTCCTTTGGCGCTGAACAACCGGTTTCTGTTCGTTGTTTTGACTGCTGGGTGTAATGGTGTATCCAAATCTCATCCACAGTTAAGACTCGACGCACAAAATCAGTTTTGCTGCTGTAAAGCGCTCCAAACTGTTACACTTTCTATTTTTTTCTACGCAAAGATTATTCATATACATTTTTCACCTAAGATGTAACTTAAGTTCCTTTAAAATTCTAGAACGTGGATACTTTTCATGTATTTATCTCGCCGTTCAACTAATACCATATCATGCTTTTGTTCAATTAGTTTTGTTTTTGTTGCAATTTTTGAATACCCTAAAAGGCTCTTTGAGGCTAGGACAACCATGTTTAAATTCATTTTAATCGTTAAAAATAAAGGTGAAAGGTTTCCTTAAACTCTTATAAGCTTGCTATAAATTTACTTTGGATTTAAACCAACTATAAAAATTAATTTATCACATCAGTTAATTAATTTTATCTATTTTATGTGTTTCCCGTAACACGTTTGCTTAGTAAAATTTTGATAAAGAAACAATTCGAAATTTCAAATGAACGCTTAAGAGAGCAGCATCTAAGTAAAAATATTATCTGGCCAATTTTATACCCCCTATGGTTGATGTCGAGAACTTTTCAGGCTGCCCTCTTAATTTATTAACTGTATGCAATGCAAATCTGATATCCATAGTAAGAGGGTTATGAGAAACATGGATCACTATACAAAATTTACACTTTTCTTCATTAACAAAGTCACAATGATTAGACGTTTATACACTTCCGCAAGCATCTTCATAACTATTGGTTCTAGAAAGCACGTTCGGTAATGTATTTTATAAGTGGGTTATCGTGCACTGTATTGCATCATTCTTGGGCTCCATTTTTCATACTCCCTGTATATTTGTAAGTCCATGTTGTTTGAAAATATGTAATATAACGTAATATAATTACGTATTTATTATACATAAAGTTATGAAATATTTATAATAAGCACTTTTCGAGGATTTTCTTTTCTCTAGACATATTTTCTTGGTACTTTATGGGTCGTAAATATGTAGGTAAAAATAATAGGCCACTCGTTCCAGTAACACTTCTATAAGGGCGTACGAATGCTATTAAAATCCACTCAGTATTTCTTCGGAACAATTTCTGAACTGTGCAATGGTTGGCAGCTACTGAAGACAACTAGACGAGCCCAAGTTACGCCCACTAGAACATCCAAAGAGTATACATATTTTGTTTTTACGATTTTCAGGTACGGACAACGCGGTTTAAGGATCTAAAGAACACTTTCACATAGATTTATGGAAAATGTGTACGTGATGCGTGGAAATGCAATGAAAAATAAATAAATAAACGATAAAGGAGGTCGGAGGTAGATTGTCATTCCTGGAGGCAGCCGGTGCGATTTGTTTCGTTGTGATTACATGTTATTGCGGATGGTGATTGCGGAGACCAACGTCTTCTGGCGGCACGAGTGGTATAACTTCCTTCAGAAGGCGGGCCGTGGCGAACTGCGTGCATCGTATGTCATGTCAGTGATGCTCATTTAATAATGTAGGGAAGTAACAAAAGTTCCGATGCAAATTACCAAACGGTAAGTGGATACTCTACTGAAACTTGAAATAAAGACAAAATAAAAATGAAATCATTATTAAATAGAAATAAGTATCAGAAAATACGTGTTAAAAGTAGATCTTTTGCACTAGACTTAAGGTAAACGACCTTCAACTGTCATACTTTTTGTTGAAAAGTTTATGACAATAAACAAATTGGTTTAATTACTGATTTGTTGACAAACACTTAAGTGCATTTAAATAAATGGTTACACATTATTACAATTAAAGTGGTTCCAGAGTATAATCAGTCAAAGACTTGCTACAATTAATTTATTAAGTTATTTATTAAGTTTATTAAGTTATTTAAACAATTTAAAAACGATGCATGGCCTACTGTAGAAAAATCGCTGTTTGTTAAAATAAACAGAGCATTAAAATTACTAATTACTGCAATATGTTCTTTAGTAACAATTAATTCTTTTAATGTATACTTTACTTATAAATATCAAATGACAGCATAAAATTAGTAAAAGTTGTGGTTTTATTTCACAAACATCCATATTCCCTAAATAAAATACTACTATTAATATTTACAAATAATGTTTCTGAAAATATAGGAGAGGAAAGAAATGAAATGTTACGAAGTAAAATACATTAACAATAAAGAGAAAGAAAGAGGTAAAAGAAACAATGATAGTCAACGTGATGGCAATTTTACCCTTTCTCTATTTCATACCACCTTCCGTTCTTTCTCAATTTGTTGTGCTTCTTGCAAGGGAAAGAATAAGGACAAAGAATTCTAATTTTCCTTTTCTTTCCCTTTCATTTCTTCTTCTATTTTTCTTACCCCTCCTCCTCTGTTTTTTCCCTTGGTCTATCCATGGGCTGCTGAAGACGGGAAGAATAGGAAGATGAAGCAAGAAAGAAATATTCTAGTAATTCCCATTATTTTATCTTCTTTTTCTAAGGCAGAAAAATAAAAATAAATAAAGGAAACGAGAGAAAATACCTTTAAGCATATCCATGCCCTCCACTCCATGCCACAACAGTCGATAACAAATGCCGATGGTATGTATATGCAAAATGTTGGTGAGCATTTCTATTTTAGTATAATCTTAGGGCTCTTTTCTGAGCTATTTGACATTTACTGCAGATTGAAGAATTTAATTGATATATAAATAAATTTGCAGCAGAAAGTAGAAAAGGAAAAATAGCGCCCTGGGTCTAAAAGCCCCCCCTCCAAAAACAGCGATGCTAGGAGTTTCATTGGTACTGAATATGTAGCAGCTTATGTGGACCGATAAGAGTGACTCAGCCGACAGCGCTTGAGACGCGCGCATTGGGGCCGGCCATTCTGAACTTTTTGTGGTCGCTTAGGCAATTGCCCGGAATGGATATTTACATGCAAGGCATTTTTCGCTCTCCCATTTCATTGCATTGATTCTGCTACAGGATGGAGGACGGCTGGTCGGTGACGCGCTTTGGTATCTGCTATGGAAGGGAACTTGCTTAGGGGAATAATTCCTTGAAGGGGGACTTCGCCGGCGTCGGGGTGTTGTATATCCGTGTCTCACCGCCCTGATTCCTGGCCGCCCGTCGTTTTATCGCTTCTTTCCAGAGGTGGTCCAATGGGAGCGTAGGCACAATCGGCCACCTTTGAGCAAAACTGAAGTACCGAAATAGCCTTCTCCGTCCCTAACAATCCGACTTAACTTTCGAGTTCACATATATACTTACTGATAATCATAAGCAGCTGTAATATATATGTAGTTCATCTTTCCATTTTATCCTTAGAGTTATGTGAAATGTTTTCCGATTAGAAAAACTTGAAGCATTTTTCATTACAAAGTGCGTGGTATCATTCAAGAAAGGAATGCTTAAAATTATAGATTGAGCAAATTTTGTGAAATAAATAACTAAAGAAGATATACCCAGTGTTTCCGAGCTGATGATACAACCTTTCAGAGATGATGGCACATTTGCCCTTCTCCATCATCCTGAAAGTTATCATCAGCTTGAAAAGCACCACTATTCATTTGAAGCAGGCAGTATGCGTGTTGCATGCTCTATACATGAAATAGGATGACAGTTACAATGCAGTATTGCATTCTGATATAACTGCATTCATGATGTTTATCAAATCGACTAAAATTAATTTATTAGCTACTTGTATTTGCTCAGTTAAGAAGAAATTTACCTTTTATTTTCCTTTCCTTTCAGGTAATCACTGTTTGTTCCATATGAACAAAATTATTTTGCTCATATTCTGAAGAAAAAGATATTCTCAGAAAGATTATAGGTGAGTAGTTTTCAAAAGAAGTAATTTCTGAAGAGGGAGATCGCTTTATTTACTTTACATGAGGTTAATTAGCACAAGATTGCTGTTTTATATAAGGAAATTCAAGGAACATCAGCACCTTACCAGTAAATTAATTTTATAATGAGTATATACTAATTTCTTATAACTCAGCTGTCATATACCAAAAATATCTAATTAACTCCTAAGCGTATAGTAGTATAGTGCATTTATATGCATAGCGATAAAATAGACATTTAAAATGTGGGTTATAAACAGCAGGAAACTAAGAAAAGGACAATTAATTTATGGAATAATCAAAGTTACACTTTTGTGGGTGAAAAATTATATTAAATCACACATTTAGATTACCACAGAACATATTAAGTAGCTTAAATCTGTTCATTTTATATTCTATAAATAATTAACTATAGGTCTAGAGAAAACACACTAATATATTCTCAGCTTATACAGCAATAAGAAGCATTTCAGCAATAATTGGGACGAAGAAATGCCCTACCAATCGTTTTGTCTATTTCTTATCTAGCTGCTCTTACATTTGGGAATTTAATCCAGATTTCTGCGCATTTTGGGACACGGTGGCAATACTTTTATCTGTTTTATTTCTTCAAGTATGCATTTCATGTTTAATTGTTGTCGTATATTGGTATACCTGATAATGATTTCATTCTTTATTCTTCCAGTCGCCTTGCATTCCAACACGAATTACTAAAGATACGAAGCTAAGTTACTAAGTAAGTTATAAATGTATATAGAACTTAAAATAATTAATAGTTCTGATTTGAAAATTCATTTTATTTTTCAACACTTATTTCACCATTTTAGAAGCCCATAAAATCCAGTAGCATAAAATTTTTTGGGCTGCCGTCGGAACCAGAGGGTGATTTCGCTTACTACAACTTCATCCTCGGGAAAATGTTGACTTAAAATATTATATTTAAGACGGCCGAACAAATGGCTACACAGAGGATATTCAAGAACTTCATACTTGAAATTTCGCATCGTCTCGTTTGTCTTATTAGCAGTATGAGGACCTATATGGATTTCCGGTCAGATTTAGAAAACTGAAATAAAATTGGATAAAACTGCAACTGTAAAAGATATAGAAATTTTATCTGTAGGTACCTTAATAGTACTAACTTATATGTCATCCTAAAACTGCATGGAAATAAAAAACGTTTAAAGTGCAATTTAATACTAGAGGTATTTTTTATGGAAATTTTATAAATAGATGCAGTTAAATATAGCAATAAATGCTTTATGAACTAACTTGATTTACTTGAGTTTCTGCATGGGCATCTGCACACTTTATGAAGTCCCAGAAGCCGTGGCTAATTTTGATGCACGATATTGTATAACAGAATTATATGTCAGTTTTGTATTAAGTGTCAGCAAAATATGTACTTAGTGATCTGCTTTTAACTTGCTTAAGTACGTTTTAAAAACACGGGAAAAGAATTACAACATTATTTGTTACTTGCATTTATATCCCCATAAAATTTTGTGCAGTTGTTAAGCAGGTAAGAAGTTTATCTCCAAATTGCGCATTCTTTATTTTTGGACGAAATCTCAGGTCCTTATATTTTGACAAAAGAGAGCAACCATACTTAAAAATCGAGTTAAAACAAAAAGTGAAATGGGAAGCGCTCATACTTCCAGCGAGACCCTGTCATTTTTGGATGGCGTGCAGAATCGCACCTTACCGCCTATCATTACTGACAAGCGTTAGACTCCCCAGAATGAGTGATTTTTCGCTACGGCTGTCATAACAACGGTTCCGATAATCGATACCGCCCCCTCGATACGTGTCCACATGTCTCGAGCATAATTCACTGCAGGAAATGACTCGGACAAAATCCCCCGGTCGCCATCGACCTCGGTACAGAGAGAGGTCGCGGGATCTTCCTGACCCTTACCGATTCAGAACTGCGTTATATCGATAATTCGCACCTATCGATTCAGGTCGGCTCTTTCACACACGTTCCGACATGGCGATTTGCTATAGACCCTACTTCTTTAGATTCCTTTGGATCTTAGGGTGATGATAATGTGCTTAGCAAAACTACCATCTTCTCACCTCTCAGATGCCAGGCGCTCAGACAAAGAGAGCAGCATTAATGGCTGCATTGCGAGTCAGACGTGGAAGGGTTTTGACTTCAGACTACTAGCAGATTCTTTAAAATTAGATAGTCATCTTCCGCAGCTGGTGTCATAATGTCCAAATTCATTGGGATAATATATAATGTACTCTAAATTGGAGTTTATACTCACTAGTGAAAATCAATTGATCTTTAGCGAATGCGCGATAAGACTGGAATTAAAAGTTACTTTGATGAGCAATTGAGCTTGCTCATTTGTTTTTATACGCCAACTGTTTTAGTTGCATTTTTTAGGATATGCGTAATAGGTTGTGTATTTATGTGTGATGGAACACGCAGAGAGTGAGATATACACTAAAACAAAGAATATTCTATTATTACTATACGGAAAATATATATTATAATTCATTGTAGGAGAGAATTTCCAGAAGTAACATATCCAACGGGAAGTGCAATTTTCAGATTGGTGAGATAAGTTCGAATCCACTAGTTTTCATTAACAAGATGTCTAGGCTTTTAACAAGGGAGAAGCTTGATGAAACAGGCTATCGATTAGACATTTCTTCACGATTAGCTCAGTACCTTGGTGTATCTGTCGGCATGGCACATAAAGGTACTCTAGCTGCTATATCTTCATCCATATAAAACTACTGCTACAAAAGACGGGAAGGTGATTTGAGAAGGGTATATCAAAATATTTTCAAAAGGATTCAGGCAGGATTCTCAACAGCGGTGAGAATGTACGTTAACATCTACTATGATTGTGAGTGCAATATTAATTACTGTTAATTACTAATAAATACCAAAAGAAAAAAAAGACGCGCTATAAGGTAGGCAGAAACAAAGCGGAGCAAAATCATCAAAGAGCTCAAATATTAATACCGGCAATTGGGGAGGGAAGGTAAGCAGAAATAAAGACGAGGAAGTGGCAGCAATACAAAGAATAGGAGGAGAACAATTTAAAGGATAACAAATATAAGAATATACATAAGCAGATACAACAAAAAATATGAAGAAAAGAAAAGTAGAAAGAAACCAAAATAGCAGTAGGAATAAAAATAAAATAAATAATTCGATATGAAGTTATAGAAGAAATGGAAAAGGAGAAAGAAGATGACGAAGAAGAAGAATAAGAAGAAGAGAACAAAAGTTAAACTATATAGAAATAAAAGAAGCAAAGGTAGTCAAATTTGTAGAAGGCGAAAGAAAAAGGAAACAAGAAACAGTCTAAGGTAAAGTTGAGGGAAAACACAGATAGTGACTCAGCATGTGTCAGAGGAACAAGAAGAAGCGCTATAGCCAGGAAACGCATTTCACTTTCTTATAACATTTCTGTTTGTTTATTTATTTGGTTTTATTGAATGCGAATGCGAAATGACAAATGAAAAGGTAATGCAAAATGTCTGTGGATGGTGAAGCGCATTCAGGCTTGTTTTCGAGACAGGTGGATAAGAAACAAGAAATCCGCATCTGAGCCACAGCAGGTGAAGAGAACCAATAGCATGTACCCTTGAACCTTAAGGACAACATCTGTAGAGCGCGTGGAAAAGTAAGCTCTCATAAAGAAGAATAGAAACCAGCCGCGTCTGTCACGTCCGGATGAACCCACCAATCACTGCCGTCATAATCACCCCCTCGCAGTCACTAATCTCATGCCACCTCCGTGTCATCAACTAATCACCACTCCCATGATCACCGTCATTTTCCCATCACCATCGTTTGTCTTGTACACGAGTTTACCGAATCTTACCGAAGGTATCATTAGGTAACCTAGACCATCGACCCTAACGTCGGTGGTTTGAATCCTTTTGAGGTCGTTGCAAATTCTTAGACTAGCAAAGTGCTTGTGAATATGGATGCTTAAGAGAGAACGTTAAAAGGTGTTATTTTCGAGGAAACGATTTACTTGGAGCTGGGCCAACATAGCGTGCGAATGCGATTGAGATCGTCTTCCCAAACTATGTTTGGAAATAGTAGACACTTAATTATAAATTTAATACATTTCGTAAAAGTAATGAAGATTAATGAAAGAATTTCAGTAATACTATGAAGATAGTCTACCTTTGTTTGTTATATACAAATGATCAAACAATTCTTTCTAGATCAGAACAACAAATCATGGATAAGTTTAACACAAACTTAAAAATAATATATAAACATTTTTCTTGATAAAATATTTACCACGAAAACAAAGATTCAGCAAGTACTAACATCATTGAAGAGAAATCAAAGAATACTTTAGGGAATCTTTCGTATTTGTTATTTTAAGTTCAGCAGTCCAAGATTTCCGACTCCTTGGTCTAGTGATTAGCGTTGCTGACTGTTAGCCGGGAGACCCGAATCGATTTCTAGTACCTCTTAAGAATTTTTCTAAGTAGGTAGGTCTGAAACGGAATCCATCTAGTTCGTGAAGACAATTGGGAAGTTGCTTGATGGAGTGGCGGTGTTCTTCGATCTAAGGAACCGCGGCGAGGTGCCGGTATGCTGATCAAATGCCTCCCCTGCAATACTGACCTCTATCAATGAAGTCGTAAGACGGAGGTAGAAGAAGCAGAAGTTGCTGCAGCAGCCCAAGGCTCTCCCCTGACTGTTATGCCAAATGAGAATAAGTCGAAGATTTAATACTTTCATACAGTGAAAAAAAAAATTAATAGAGAAAACTAAGACGTTAAAACTATAAGGAAATTGACTTATTTTGATTGTAGTCGTTAATAGAAGAAAGTAACAAATTCATTATAAATATTATCTAGGATTAGTTCTAGAGCGCAAGTTGTTTAGATAGAGATAAAAGGTAGGAAGATGTTCTAAAGATGCTGTTGTAATCATTGGCTAAAGTAAAGTAAAGCCCAGGTGAAAATGCTTGAGATTCACATTCGGAAAGTCCCGGCTTATCATCAACTTAGTGTTTTCATGGTTTTCTCTCTTCATTAAAGCGAATGCTGGGATGTACGTTAACTTTTCACTAATATTTCATTCACTCATTTCATATAATTTAATTCCATACTTTCGTTGCAGGGTTGAACGTGTAAGACGAAGTAGGTTGGTGCTGTTCGGCGTTGCGCTGCATTTGCACCTTGGAGAAAGTTCCTGTCCTGGCGTCTTTCGGAATATTCCTGGGTGTTTCCTCAAGGCCCACCATTATGGGAGGCTCTTGCAAGTCTGATGATGTTTGGGATCTAAGATCTGGAAAACGTTGAGAACTCCATCGATATGTCCCTGGCTCATCAGTGCCCGGTTCGTCCCTTTCTCCCGGAGGTTCCCTTCTTGGAAAGCGTGCATTCAAAAGTTTCAATCAATGTAGCTCAAGCACCGAAACATATTCCTCCGTTTATTCCTATCTTAATGTAAAGCAGAACTGATAATCTCCAAAGGAAAAAGAATATAAACGTTTTATTTGATTTACAACATAATGAACATATTTTATATACAGGCTGTCCCACTTAAAACACAATAAAAGAAATGACTATACCTGTTAAATGAAAAACGCATTTAATTGAAACTTAACATTTTCTATCCTCAGCATATCAATAGTGAAAATTTGAACCGCAAGGTATTCTCTCCAACAAATCCTCGGTATCAGCCACTGATGTTCTATACACATCCTTTACAGATCTACACAAGAAAAAGTTCTATGGTGTTATATCTAGCGACTTAGACGGCTAAGCTATTGTCTCTGACCCTCTGCCAATTTATTGTCTCGGAGTGTTGCCATTGAGAAAACTATATAACTGGCACGCGAAATGAACAGGAGAGATGGTTCCAGGAAACTGTGGCACACACTGTAGATTCAGTAAAAATAAAGGGACCTTATCATACAAGCTTATATTAAGCAGCACCAAATTGCGTTCGTGCTCAATTCTTGCTTTCCCATATTCTACAATTGCGTGCTGATTTTTATTGATAAGTGAAAAGTTGACACATATCTAAGTATGAATTGTCTTCGTCAGTTTTTTTCAAGGTACTCCCACCTGCCTTTATCTAGTCATGGGTCACTACTGCTAATGATTAATGAATTGGTAGTAATATTGATGAAGAACACCTTCCATGCCCTGCCTCGGAATTCTTTTTTCCCGGAAATTATACCTTAAATTTTGAAATAAACATAAGTCTGTATAGTACAGTTCTTCTAAAGAAAACTCAGAAGTTTTAACATTTTTAACCATTATTTTCATAGCGTGGAGTATCTTTCAATTTCATTTGAGCACACCAAAATTTCGTTAATCATCTGTTACTTCTTCACGTCCTTGTGTGTCCTGTTTTATCAATTAAACTCATTCAATTAAATATTATGAAACTAAACTATATTATTCCAAATAACTTCAGCTTAAAGAGCAAGTAATAAATAATATGTCATATTTTACCATTCTCGATCCCAAAATTGTGAATGCAACCGAGCCTCAATTAAAACTAAAACTACCAAAAAAAAAAAAAAAAAATTAAGAAGTTGAATTTTTATCTTATTTTAACTTTCAAATAAAATTTTTATGAAAAAACGAGGAGTGTTGAGAGATCTGCAAATTTCAGAAAAAACAAATGTCAACAGGTTTATTTCTACAGAAGTCATTAAGTGCAATTTAATCATTTGCTATTTTACGCTTTATAGAATTTGAGTATTGGCCACACTATTAAATTATTTCAGAGAGACAACCTTGAATAAATGTTCCAAACTCAAAGTATTTACACAAAACGCAAAAACGTTTTAAATTTATAATTTTTTTTTACCAATGCCAGCCCATTGTTTTCATGAAAGCAATGCTTTCCCCCTAGTGGTATTGTAACAAACTTTGGATGCTGGGATGTTCATAGGGAGCCACTGCGTTTTCCCAGCGAGATGTGGTAAAGATGATATGGTTATGGTGCACAAAAGACGTCCTTAAACCTGTGAATAAACTTGGGTCTGAACGAGTGAATTAAATATATTAATGATGGTTCAAATGAGCTCGGAGTCTGGCGTCTTAAAGCTATTTGGCATTCACGTACTTAAAGGTAAAAAAAAAAAAAAAAAAAAAAAAAAACTACGAAGAAAACCTTTCTCATACAATATGACCTAATCGATCCCAGATCCTTCGGATTAGTAGTCACAAACATTACCATTAGATTACGAAGGGGTCAAATAAATTAACATAGAAAGAAAATAAAAGGCCGTAATAATTCTAGATGATGTCTTCTACAATGCCTATCTAGGCTAACTTGCACGAGTATGTCAATTATATTAGATAGTATAGCAAAGGTACATCTTGTTTAAATTATCTTTATTTCTTTTTCTGGTCGTTATTGTTTGTCGCGCGTTGTTAGTAGCAGTGATGATTGTAACAAGATCAACTTCAAGCCATGCCGCGGTCGTTTCTCTGATGTTAAAACACTTGTTGACTTGTTGTGTGTATCGAGCGCTGTGAAATTAATTAAGGTTTAAATCTCTGTGATGGAGTGAAGTAGGGTGGATACCAGTGCTATTACAGCTTGTCGATGTGTTGGGAATACAAGATGGAATGCAATTTCAAATCAAACTTGCATGTTATATTTGAACATATAAATGTCGAACGTTATTAATGCATTTTATTGCATGTTGCGTTTTGTTACAGCCGTCTGCTTGGAACTAGTCCCGTCTTTATACAGGGAGTTTCAAAATGTTTAACAACGTAATATTACCTAATGCTTAATTTTAAAAAAAATATTTAGTGTTAGTAATTTACAAAATGTTTACTGGATTAAACAATTTTTGTATTTTGTAGACATTAAAAAAGACGGACTTCTATTAATACATCGTGCATCGATAGACAGTTTCAAATAGTCTAACTCAAGTAATCGGTGGCGATCATGTTGAGCCTATACTTTGTTATTCCTGATACAAAATATATTATCTACAAATGATGAACTTTTGGACCTCCGGATTATAGTAATAATATATCAGTAACAACAGTTCCAAAAAATTAAGACCATTTGAGATGGAGGCTGCCTTAAAGTGATCATATGAAACACTGGTCACCAACTATTTTGCATTATGCATCTCCCTTATTCGCTCGCTCGCCCCAAATAGCTGAATATGTGGTAATGGGGCAGAGGTTCCGTGTAGTGGCGTTATCTCTGTTTCTGAATAAGCAAGGCTTCTGGCATGATTTGTTTATGAATAGTAACTTAAGACAATTTATGTTTTACATGTTCAAACAACAGCCGCATAATTGTTACATTTTACGGGCACAATTTCAAGTATATACTTAGTATTCAAATCAATAAGAACCTTAAACAAAATGACACTACATACATAAATGTACATGACTAAACAATGAACTCAATGGACGATGTTATAATAGATTGAAAGCAGACAAATAAATAAACCCAAATGATGAACTAAGAAACAAAGTGATATAAGTTGCTGCTGTTTGTGAAATATGCATATTTGGATCCTCTTTTCACTCACCACTCCTCATGGGTTTGTGGTGCACAGTCCAGTGCACGTTGTAACTTGTGATCCGTCTGTTGACTTCATGTCCAGGTTTGTTCATTTTTATCAAAGAATAAAATGCTCGCAAATGCGCGTTGACACAAATTAAAGCAGCAAGTTTGGGCAATCGTGGAAATCAGATTGCAAAAGATTTTTATGAGAGTCACATAAACTTTTCTTGATTTCATATTTCTCCTTCAATTCAATTCACGATCAAATGGTACCTAATTTTCAACTGCAATTCAGCTAGAGCGTGATAAACCTGCATGGAATATGGGGTCAAAATATTTAAAAAATTACATTAGACTTTGCAAATCCATGAATCTTGAATGAAATTAGCGTCCTTAGTTTGAGATGAGCTCAAGGTTTTCATCCTTTAACTGACGATCCCATGTTCGGTTTAGAGGTTTTGATTCTGTCATACATTTGGGTCACAATCTGACCTTTATCATGAAGAGAGAGATACAAAGCATTAAATGTCCTGTTATAAATGTTAGAACTGATAGCCTACACATTCATATTAACATTATTGAACTCGCCTACACATTCATACTAACATTATTGAACTCCGGAAGAGATGTATCCATTTGTTTCATTAACGAAGTGATATTTTCTGGCAAGTATATTCACAGTAGTGCGGCAAGTCGCCATATTTACTATGCATTCATCCAAGAGGACCTTTAATTGACTATGTGCGAGATATTTTGACCTAATTGCATGTGTAGTTTTAGTAACAACACAATATATTTAGATTTATTTATTAAAGGGCATTCTTTAACATTTCAGGTCACCAGCTTCCCATTTGAATCAGGGTGTAAAACGGCCGAAAAATTTTACTCGGAGGCCTTTCTTTCAGTCTTGAGCTCCTTTTACATTCGGTTAATCTACGACACTGGGCCAGCGGCTTTACTTTCCTTCCGAAGGTAGCCATACTTAAATTTTTTACGCCCGGACCGACTTTAAACCGACAACTTTGGGTATACGAGGCAAGATCGACAGTAGTAACAACACACGTAACGCTACATACTTTAATTTGTTTTTAGACTTTGCTGGTGTTAAATACGTTGGTATGGCGTTTTTGTTGAGACTTGTTCCTCACATGAACTAATAAACCATTCTCATGTCCAACCATAGCGGGGGCGCCATTAGTTGCCAAAAATACGAGTTGATACAGGAAAGATAAACTTTTCTATGCCTTCTTGAACACCTGTAATTATATCTATGCCTGTTATTGTGTTCTTCATTGGGATCATGTATAAAATCTGGAAGATCTACAGATTGGAATGTACGCTCTGTATAAAAATTAAATGCTGAGTCATGTTAGTAATATTGGTGCTCTCATCTGGGGTCAGAGAATACAAAATAAACTCTGTTGCTGCTTTTAGTAGCTGAGATTGTACTTCGACAGTTAAATCGTGAATGCGACCAACCTTTTAGCTTCAAACTGCTGGACCTGTAGCGAGCAAAGCTCGTCATAAATCGCCCACAGAAGGCTGTAACTTCCATGCTGCAAGAAGGGAAAGTTGGTAACTTAGATGCACAGTCAATTCGTTAATAATATGATTCGTCGGTTTTTCAGAATTTTGACTGTTTAGTAGATGATGTCCTTTTAGTTTAAAAGCCTTACCCCTTTAAACTTGTCATATTTATTAGTGCAATGCGAATGTCTTTATAAGTTCTGCTTTTATGCTATGGAGAACTTTTCCACAAACTAGACATTTACGTAATTCATTATAGTTCACAAACAAATACATTTCTTCCCAGAAAAGCATACACACAGGAGGTGTAGGATTCTCCTCATATCCACACTTGACATGTTTTCAGGTTGTGAAACTGCTGAGTCGCTTGCTCCTGCAATACATCGGCCCCAAATCTCTGCCCGCGCTTCAATTCTGTACAGCTGGTGGCCACTAATTATGGTGACCGCAGCGATGTCCCAAGCAAACTTTATCTCTGCCGTTCAGAGCGGATTCTCTGCTTCTTGAATGCAGTAACTCCCCTGCATATCCCTAAGACCATGTGGGCTTATTCCTCAGGAGTATTTGAAACTAAATCTGCAGACAAACTCGTCCACAACTGGACCTTCGAGATTAATTCATTTGATTGATAGCGAAAATTGACCTGGGAAAGAAATTTTTGTGATTTAATTACCACCTTTAGAACAAGAAAAGTTAAGGAGGAAGCAAGATTAGAAAGAGGAAAATAAAAGTGGGAGAACGAATATAAGTGAAAGACGGAGTGGAAGAAAGTAACGATCGCCATGGTCGTTGCAGAAGATATGCAAGAGAGAAAAAGAAACATAATACTAAGAAGTAAGCACAGAGGCGCCTGGTTTTCTTGGTGCATCAGATATTTCAGTAAAGTGAACTACAAGAAGTACATGGCGATCAGCATAACAAAGTGCAGTTCCGCTCTTGGACGGCAAGATAATATCGCCATCTGAGAAATTCTTCCTTCATGTTACTTTTTATTTCGTGAAATTAAATCTTAATTAGCGGAACGTAAAACGCAGGCGACTTCGTGACGCTCTTATCTTACACCTTCACTTCGTGACTGGTATGTATCACTTAATATTTATTCATTTAAGTGAAATACTTGAATATTCCTGTTGCACATTCTCTTTAATGGTTATAGCAAATACTCTCGATCCTATGTTTTTCCATTACTGCCTTTATCAATATGCTCTTTTTATGTACGTATATGTTCTGCGTTTTGGAATACTTTTCAACAATAATAATACTGAACTGTCTATTTCGGAAATGTCAAATACAAAAAATAAATGGTAGAATAGGAATAGAAGAAAACCTTTGTACCTTGAATATGTTTATCTTAAGTTCTTTTAAAAATAAGATAAAGTCTTAAGATAATTTTAATATCTTTGATACTAATAATAAATATTTTGTATTGATTCACGTGTTTTTTGTGATTTTGGAGAGATTGATTCAATTACTGCATTTCAATTTGAAACACCACAACATTTCTAGCTGTGAAAGGGCGGATTCAGTGAACAACAACATAATCATTAGTTGGAAATGAAGAATCAGACTTGAAAATGCGGTTCACGGCCGGGATTCGGATCTACAGCCGTCCAGACGACGCTCTAACCAACTGAACTCCAAGCACGGAACCACGAACCTCTCTCATCTGATTTGTGGTTCGGTGCTTATGGGAGGACACGGTTGGTTAGAGCGTCAATCCGGAAGGCTAAAGATCCGTGACTGGAATCTCGGCCGTGA